>OX463227.1:53292657-53595157 GCA_949820135.1 Sylvilagus floridanus | reverse complement strand
TCTCTCTCTCTCACACACACACACACACACACACACACACACACACACCTATGCTGGTATTAAAATGAAAGAGAAATTTCTCATATAGGTGCATAAAGAAAGCACAGAAAATATAATGAGCATTATCACCACTAGCACTGGAATCATTCTGAATAGCAAATACACCAATGCACTGAAAAGGCCTCATTCAAATAACGCCCATTATTGTAGGCCAATTTTCAACATGAAATTCAATAAAAGCATCTACATGGAAAATGAAAATAACAACGCTAACCACCCAAAAGTGGGAAAGCAATACACATTGGGACGTTCACTGCAGCCTTTTAATAGGATTAAATGAAAAAGTGCAGTAAATCTGAAAATTGAAAGTTAATTGTAAAAATTCTATACTTGTCAAAATTATCTAGCAATAATAAAAATATATAATGTATTAAGTGAAATAAATGAGAAACACAATTAAGGGAATGTCATAATTGCAAACATGAGGATATATCTGGCAGCTCACATGTCCTCAAGTCCCTTACTGAACTAATCCTGCTGATGTCCTTGTGGAATCCATAATCACATATGGGAAAAGATGATTAAATTTGCCAACATGAAAATAAATTCAGTCAACTGGAAGATTTGTGGATGTTTTGCTCCCTCTGCATTACAAGCCAATCATAATACACACTTCCTTTAAAATAAGAACATATACTTAACGCTTCCAGCTTTTTTAGAGAAGTAGTACAAAAATTAACCACCTAAAGATAATTACACATTTTGCTCAAGACAGGCTAGTGTGATACTTGATATTCTTTGTATAAAGAATTCATGAACTCATTTCTCTGAACGTTAATACTTAAAATCATAATGCACCTCCCCTTCTGTAAGCAAGTGAGAAGCACAGTGTACTTCCCTTTTTGCTTTATCTGCCAGAGAACCCCTGGCTAAACTGATTTCTAAACCGTGAAAATTATCTCACATTAGAAGCTAATTGAGATATATTTCTCTTTTTTCCATTGATTTTGTCTTTGTTATGATTAACTATAGTTTATGCTATGTTCAGCATTATAAAGCAACTTAGAGCATTCTGCAGAGTAAGTAAATGCATGCCCAGATGAAATGATGAATCACAGCTCATATCTATTAAATACAGAAAAGAATTATTAATGAAGTGAACTCCCCAACAATGTAACTGGCTGATCCTCAGGATTTCTATTCATGAGACTTTAGAGCCATGACATGATGAAAGATTTCTCAGAAAGGACAGTATGAGGCTAGACACACTTTGTAATTTCTACCATTCTATTAATGAGAAGACACGGAGAAAAGAGATTATATGTAAACTGTAAAAACTGCTTAAAATTATATATATATATATATATATTTGTTTTGTTTTTTAAAAAGATTTATTTATTTGAAAGGCAAAGTTACAAAGAGAGAGAGAGAGACAGAGAGGACTTCCATCCACTGATTCATTCCCCAAATGGCTGCCAAAGCCAGGAGCCAGAACTTCTTCTGGGTCTCCCACGTGGGTGCAGGGGCCCAAGCACCTGGGTCATCTTCTACTGCTTTCCCAGGCTCATTAGCAAGGAGCTGGATCAGAAGTGGAGCAGCCCAGTTTTAAGCCAGTGTCCACACAGGATGCCAGTGCTGCAGGCAGTGGCCTTACCCACTTCACCACAACACAGGCCCTCCTGTTTTGCTCTTACTGATAAGATACACAAAGCCTAGGTGTTCAAAGTAAACAGTTGTTTCCAGGGCTGGACTCCCACTCTAGCCATCTAGAGTATCCTGTGAGAGCAAGAACAGCAACTTTTAAACACATATTTCCTGTTTCCTGCTTGAGGAGAAATGGTAATGATTTATTAACTTCTCTGTAAGATGTTATACATCTCAAAGCTTTCCTCCCCATAAAACTCCCTCAAAGCTCCCAGAAAGCCTTCTCCATGCTGAAAGAGAAACTGGGCCTGTATTCCTCTTCTTTCCCACTCAGTTTCAGTAATTAGTAAACATGTTAAATAAAGTGAACCGGAAGTCATGGAGAAATTTTTTATCTCTTTCAAAAATCAAAAGGAGTGTTTGGGGGGGGGGGGTTTGCTAATTTATTTTCACAGGAGAATATCGTCTCTCAATTTTTTCACCTTGTTTTTACAAAACAACTATTGGTAATTTGCTGATTATTAATTCTCATTTCCAAAAGCAGATAGTTCTCAGTCTTGAATGAGACTCACGATGTAAGATGTTCCTGCTGTTCATTTCAGACACATACTAGATGAAGATTATTATAGTGATTAACTTTGTGTATCAATTTGAGTGGGCTACAGGAAGCCCACATGACCAGTAAAAAATATTACTTCTGGTTGTATCTGTGAAGGCTACTGACAGAGACTAGCGCTGGAATCAATAAACCTGATAAAGAAGATCTGCCCTCCGGCTCAATAGGCTAATCCTCCGCCTTGCGGCGCCAGCACATAGGGTTCTAGTCCCGGTTGGGGTGCTGGATTCTGTCCCGGTTGCGCCTCTTCCAGTCCAGCTCTCTGCTGTGGCCAGGGAGTGCAGTGGAGGATGGCCCAAGCGCTTGGGTCCTGCACCCCATGGGAGACCAGGAGAAACACCTGGCTCCTGCCATGGGATCAGCGCGGATCAGCCGCAGCACGCCAACCTCAGCGACCACTGGAGGGTGAACCAACGGCAAAAGGAAGACCTTTCTCTCTGTCTCTCCTTCTCACTGTCCACTCTGCCTATCAAAAATAAAAAAATAAAAATAAAAAAAAAGATCTGCCCTCATCAATGTGTGCTGGCATCATAAAATACATTGAGGGCCTCAATAGAACACACAGGCAGGGGCAGCGTGAAATCACGCTCTCCCCTTGAGCTGGGACATCTATACTCTCCTGCCCTGGGACACCAGAGCGGCTGGTTCTCAGATCTTCACTGCCAGCAATCATATTACTGACTCCCCTGGTTCTCTTGCCTTCAGATTCGGGCTGAAGAATTCTAGCAACACCCATTTTCCTGCATCTCTGTCTTGCAGATGATGTGTGACTTCTCAGCTCAAAATTATGTGAGCAAGACAATTCCCATAACAAATGTCTTTACACACACACACACACACACACACCATATGGTTTTGTCTCTGTGGAGAATCCTGACTAATTCAATTATATGGGGTAAGCTCTGTCTATTTAGATATAGTTTCGATTGTCATAGTGTTGTGCATAGTTGACATCATAACAAGGTAAGCATTTCACATAAAGAAAAATTATTCCTTAGTCACAGTCTGCACTTCTCAGCTGGCCAGCCATCGTCCTAAAAACTCTTACCCATTCAGGGTGAACCAGGTAACAACTGAATTACTCAGCACAATCCATCTCTAGTCAGAAAAGCAGTTCAGAGAACACATTGCCATACAAGGAGGGCAAACACAGCTCCACCCTTCTGTGTAAATGGTAACACTCTTTATGCATAATAATAAAGTGTATTGGATTTTTTTATTGAGCACTTATGTTAAGCAAGCACTTTGCTAAGTGCTTTTTTACATAATATTTCATGTATTCCTCATAACAACCCTGTCAGTTATGACTACTACATTTTGCAGAGGGTGAAACTGAAGTTTATGGAGAGATTAAGTAATTTGCCAGCACACAGCACAGGTAAATGTTAGTTTTATGGTTCAAAACCACGCAGTGAGACTCGGAAGCATACACTCTTAATCTCTACATTATCTCCCTCTTTTGACAACCAGCAAGTATTTGCAGGCAGCTATGATAAGGCATTGCTCCAAGAGCAAGTAAACTTTTAAGGAGTTTTTAATGATGTGATGATGACAATTCTGTGGATAGGATCTAGTTCTGCACACCTGTTAAAGGTAAATAACAAGCATTCCATCCTTGAAAGCTTTTATTCCATCTAATACCATGATGCCCACTTGGTCCTATTACTGCTCAGGATTCTCCGATCCACTTGTACCTTCATGTTGGTTCTAACCTAGGACATTATAATTTCTCACAATACAGTCTTGGCATACCTGCAACTTTCTTCTTCCAATACTTTAGAGTATAGGTAATAATTCCTCAGGCTCTCTCTGCAATGCCACTCTCACTTATCTGCCTGCACCTCAAATGAAACTAGTCATAAGTTGTTAAACTAATTTTTCTTATTTTAATGTTTATTTTTTCATCTACTTGAAAGGCAGTGAGAAAGAGAGAGAGAGAGAGAGAATCTTCCATCCATCTGCTGGATCACTTCCCAAACACCCGCAACAGCAAGGGTTGAGCCAGGTCAAAGCCAGAAGTCCAGAAGGGCATTCATGTTTCCCACATGAGTGGCAGGACCCCAGGTACTTAAGCCATCATCTGCTGGCTTCCAGGATCCATTAGCAGGAAATTGGACCAAAAGTGGAGTAGCCCGTAGTGCACCCTGGCACTCTGATATGGCATGTGGAAGTCCCAAGCTGCAACTTAACCCACTGTGCCACAATGCCTACTCTCTGTCAAAAATTAAATTCATATTATCTTACTCCCCAGGTTTCCTCCCAGCTTGAATTCTCTTGCAGTAAATGGCACTGCCATCCTGAAACCCAGACATTGAAGCTAGAGATTTGGAGGTTGCCCTTGACTCCTCTTTCTCCTGACTTCTTACCTCTGATTAGGCACTCTATTTTATCAATCTGTCCTTTCCACTGTCACTGCATTGCTGAATGCCCCCACAATTTGTCTTGTGTTGTTTCAGGAAGCTCATGTGTTGCCTTCCCTGCCTCCAACATCACTGTTCATCCTCCATTATTCTAGAAAATAAATCTGAACTTGTTACTCTCTTTAAAACTCTTGCATGGGCCGGTGCCGCAGCTCACTAGGCTAATCCTCTGCCTGTGGCACCGGCACCCCGGGTTCTAGTCCTGGTTGGGGCGCCAGATTCTGTCCCGGTTGCTCCTCTTCCTGTTCAGCTCTCTGCGGTGGCCCGGGAAGGCAGTGGAGGATGGCCCAAGTGCTTGGGCCCTGCACCCACATGGGAGACCAGGAGAAGCACCTGGCTCCTGGCATCAGATCAGCGCAGTGCACCGGCAGCAGTGGCCATTGGAGGGTGAACCAACGGCGAAAGGAAGACCTTTCTCTCTGTCTCTCTCTCTCACTGTCCACTCTGCCTGTCAAAAAAAAAAAAAATCTCTTGCAGTGTAGCCTGGTTGCCTACAATTCAGATCCCCTGAGCTTCTGCTGTACCCTTTCCTTAAGTTTTAAATACTTATTTGTTTAAATGCTATTCTGTTTCCTATATCTGTGTGTTTGCACAAATTGTTAATGCCAGCCAGATTGCCTTCATATATTACAAACAAACTCATTTTTCAAGGCCCGCCTCAAGTATCTCCTCCTTTTTCAGCCTCCTAGCCAAAGCAAGCAGAGCAGCTCCCCTTTTTCTTAGTAACTCACTCTATGTCTTTCTACTACTGAACTCACATGACAGTACTATTCCTGTACCTCATACAGTGTACCTCTCCTATAACTTTGAGTCCTTTGATTGTGAAGATGGTATCATAATTTTACAATTATCCTAGTATCCAGCACAAAATTGTCTTGTCATTGTCATTCTCATCATCATCATGATCATCACTAATATTATTGAGTTCTTATTGCATATCAAACACAATGTCAAGAACTTGACACATATTATCTCAGTGAATTCTACATCAGCCTTGATGTGGGAAAATGAATATGGCTAAAATAAATTGTTCAAGGTCACTCCACTATTAAGTGACAGAGTTGACTGAAATCCAGATAATCTCATGTCTCAAGATCTGTTACTCACTCACTCAATAAGAGCTTTCATCTCATGTTTGATGAATAAGTAGATGCAGAAATGAATGCATGATTAATGATCCAAACAGGACATGGCCTAACATATGAGCTTTGATGTTTATTCCTCCTATTTTTCCCTATAATGCCAATTAAATGATTTTATACTACTTTCCTTACTTTCATCCAAAGAGTCAGGGGGATAACAAATCTCAGCTAGCTGCTGAATTAGACTTCAAATCACATGACAATCCCAATCTTCCTCTGAAGTTTCTAAAGTCCAATAAACACATTGGCCTACTTTTTGAAATTTATTTATTCTGATATATTAATTCGGTGATAATTTAAAGGTCTTCCTTGGAAGTTCACAGAGGATTTTTCTATCACAGATCAAGAAAGCTTAGATAATACACCCTTAAGGACATGTGGATGGAATGCCCTTTAATGCCTGTAATGAGTTCATTCCCAGCCGTTTCTTTGAGAAGCAGCGAGGTGCAGAAAAGCATTGCCTTCACTCACAAAAGCCTTGACAGGGCTCATGCCATGAGTCTAGCTCGGTGCCCATGTCATAAAAAGGACCATGAAGCTATGATAATTGCTCTGTGGGATGGAAGGGAGATAATATTGAGTTTGTTTGTTTGTTCTCTCTGAAATTTGTGGTGCAGTTTCAGCATTAGGTTTCATTTGTTTCTGTAATTTAGGTCACACACACACAAAAAACGAGACTTTGGCAAATGAATGGAGCTACTCTGAGGGATAGGAGGAGGATCCAGTGAACAGAGCAGAATCTCAGTGTCAATGCGCACTACTGGATGTGTAACCTCTGCATTTCCCTGGATGCACCTTTGTCACAATGATGACTCCCCAAAACTTGCAGGTTTCCTCTAAGTGTTTACATTTTTGTCTCAGCTTTTCTCTGTCATAAAATGGAGAACATAATTTCTCTCTACCACTTTGGAATGTTATGATTATTCTCATTTATTTCTGTAAGAGTCTCTGCTGGAATATCAGAATCAGAGAACTTACAACGGAGAAATCTCCTATTCAAAACAGTTTTCATAAGTGAAGGAGCTGGAAACCAGATAGGGTAAGTTACTCGCTCATCTAAGAGAACAACCAAGATAATCTTAGCTGAAAATCCTTTTAGATCTCTTTCAAATTCCCAATGAAAGGAATCAATCCTTATTTCTACTCCAACAGATGATTATTATATATAGAAAAAGAATGTTTTTCCTTGATTTTGGTGATTTGCGTTACTCTTGTAAAAACCAGAGTAATACAAAAAATAAATAGGCATGTTTCCTAAGTGAGGGTGTCTTTTCTCTGTAGTTGGCATCTCTCCTTCATTCCCAAATAGATGTATGTTTTGTGAGGCAGAGACTGCCTTGTTTGCCATTGTAACCCATGTACCTATTGGCACATAATAGGTATTAAGAACATAATTGAGGGAGCCAGTGCTGTAGCATAGTGGGTAAAGCCACTGCCTGCAGTACTAACATTCCATCTGGGCACTGATTCAAGTCCCGGCTGCTCCATTTCTGATTCAGCTCCCTGATAATGGCCTGAGCAAGCAGGTAAGGATGGCCCAAGTCCTTGGGCCCCTGCCCCTAAGTGGGAGACCTGGAAGAAGCTCCTGGCTCCTGGCTTTGGATTGGCACAGCTCCAGCCATTGTGGCCATCTGGGGAGTGTACCAACAGATAGAAGACTTCTCTCTCTCTCTGCCTCTGCTTCTCTGTAACTCTGCCTTTCAAATAAATAAAAAGATCTTTTTAAAAAGAATATAATTGCTAAATCAAAGAATGTATGAATCACAAGAAAGATTTTAAGGACTAGATAATCTATTCAGAATTTTATATAATGTATGTATTTACATATATATATATATATATTGTACACATACAGAAGATGTTTACTATAGTTAACATTAAAAAGTATGGTTTTTGGTTTTCCTTCTTTTATACTTTTGCTTCTTTTTATTTTGCTTTCCACAAAACGTTTTTAGAAAAATCTGCAGGTGGTAAGAAGACAACTCTGTCAAGAAAAAGATACTATTGAAACAATAGGAAAATAAATTTAGTCTCTATCATGCATAGGCTTTTAAGACAACAAAATACTTTCTCAGATTGTAGCCCCAGAGCCAAAACTTCTAATAAATTAATGGAAAGCATGTTTCTAAAAAGCATTACAAATGACTTCATGATTGATGGGACACTGATAAACAGTTATAAATTAGCTCCTATGCATATATCATTTTAAATACATAGTTTAAATTTATAGCCACTAACTTATTAAATTTGTTTGTATTCATTTGATTAATTTTTTCTTCATTAACACATTTTTGTATAAGTAGCATCAAATAGGAACTAGATGTTTAAATCATTAAGAAAATTTAAATCTTGGTAAAATTTTTGACATTAACAAAGTAAAACCCTGCCAGTTGGATGGATTTTAATTTCTAGAAGAAGGTACCAGAATATTTTTAATTATATGCTTTCAACTAAAGTCAAATATTCTTCCTCTTCCTATAAATTAATAGATCATGAAAACTAAAAACAAAACAAAAACATCCTGTATTTTGTTTGCATAATGGCATGTAATTCCCTAACATGACACAAGAGGGCAAACATGTTTGAATGAAAGCTGTCCAATGATTCACACTTTAAAGAGCAGGATGCAGAGTAGAAGCAGAGGTGGTAACTTGGTTTTATAATAAAGTGAACATTTAACATTCGCTTTGTAGACGATATCCTTGTTAGCACAAACTCCATATGAAATACATTATTTAGGCTTAATTTAACAGTGCTTTTTCAATAACACATTTTTGTCACTTAGAGTAACAAAAACAAATCCCTTACCTACCTTGCTTGATTGAGATTCAGGCAGTTTGTGGCACAAACATTTATTTAGTTGTTATTTCCTGAAATTTAAACTGAGTTGCTTAAGGCCAACAGAAAGGAAGTGGAAGGTCTGTGGGTCATTGGCTTTCATTTCCAGAGCCAAGATATCTATTTTTCTATTCAATCCAAAGCTCTGTATCACACCTTCAGAAATGTTCTTCCTTTTTCTCTTTGCCTCCCTCTTTCTTCCACAGCTCAAGACTGTTAATCTTTCTCCCTTTTGCTAGCCTAAGATACATTAACTATATGTCAGCTGGACCCAAGAACCAGAGGAACATATTGATCTCATTTCTGACACTGTCTCGTTATCTAAATATATAACCCATATTGAATTTATTATGACCACATTTATAATATAAACAGAAAAGTGTTTTATGAAAAAACCATGCATGAATTTTGAAAAAGTTTGCACCAAAACAAACTTACATTTTAATTCCTTTTTTCCCACTTTTTAAAGTACCCTCATACTAGTGGTAAAGAATGGACAATTTACAGATCACCATTTTATTTGTTACAGGGTTCAAAAGTGCATCACAGAAAATAATTCTCCATTTTCAATCTAAGGAACATCATCTTATTTTTCAAAGTAAGTAATGTTCTTCAAAATGGACATTTTCTGAGCAGAAAGATAAATTTGGTATGTATTATTTTCCATTTACTTTCACTCACTACTAGGTATAGTATTGATTGCTGTCTCATCTACCCTGTAACACCCAGCCTGACCAATACTTCCAGAAAATTAGCTCTTCTCTTTTCTAGGTTCTTAACATACTTTGCACGTAACTTGATTACTACGTAAGTTACAGTGTAAACTGTTGGGTTGCTTTCACAATTATCCATCTAGTTAAAAAAAAAAATGAAAGTTCTATGATTAGAGAGTGAATGGATAAATAAATGGCTAAAAATGGTTCAGAATGTTCTCAATATTTTTGAAAATTCTTTTTCAACACAAGTTGAGGCGAGGAGAAAAAAATCAGTAGCATATTAATACAATTCAACCTTCATAAATTAACATTTATCAAAAATAAAGAAATTTCTACATGCAAGACATCTTGCAGTCTTGAGTACCTTGCTCAAAGAAATAAAAGCAAAGATCAGAAAGAGAGAAGTGCAAGGCTTAATCATGAAATAGCTGATGTACATCTTGAAGGAAGCACAGTACTATTTAAGGTAATATGTAAGAATAAGCTGGAATGGATTTCAGTGAGGCTACGAGAGGCTGACATATCAAGGTAAATAAGAATATGTATAGTTTGTATAGGAGAGTTCTAGAAGGCTTTTGACTCTTCTAAATACAAAACAATGAGATACAATAACCAAATACAACACATAATCCCCTACTCTATCAAAAAGCAAAGAGCTGGAAAAGACATTTGGAGAAATTTGAATACATACACTATAATAGATACTATTGTTGTTTGGATATGAAATTCCTGGGTTTAACAATGGTATTTTGAGGGACCATTGCTGTGGCATGGCAGGTAAAGCTGCCGCCTACAACGTAGACATCCCATGTAAGTGCCAGTTCAAGTCCCAGCTGTTCTACTTCTGATACAGTTCTCTTCTAAAGGCCTGGGGAAAACAGTGGAAGATGGCAAAAGTGCTTGGGTCTCTGCAACCCATGTGGGAGTCCCAGATGAAGCTCCTTGTTCCTGACTTTGGCTTGGCTCAGCACGAGTCATTGCAGCCATCTGGGGACTGAACTAGAGGTTTGATCATTTCTCTCTGTCCCTCTCTCTCTAATTCTGATTTTAAAACAAATATTTAAACAAAAATAATGGTATTGTGGCACTGTAGGCAACTGCTCTTTTCATAGACATATATATATATTAATAGTAAAGTTTTTAGACTTGAAGTGAACATGGTATCTGCAACTTGTTCATAGATTCAATATATAATACACGAATAATGGAGGCATAGAGAAAGTAAATGTCAAAAACTGGTAACAGTGAATTTAAGTAAAAGTATCAAGTTATCAACTGTATCAATAAAGTTAGGCAAACAATGTATACTTTTCAACTTTAGCAATAAATTAGGGGAAAGAAAGCCCTCATTTATATGAGTTATGCTATTTAATGGTGCGGCTGAAGTGAATCATCAGCAATGCTGACAGTACTTGTGCAAAAGGTGCAGCCTCACCTCCCTGTGGCAAGGGCAGGGCACACACTGAGCACAGCAGGAAGCTTTGTCCCCTCTTCTTGACTAGTAGAGATCTGATGTGAAGATCAAAGTCTGCTCCAGCCACTTACAATATCTCAGTTCACTGACATTCTCAAGGAAGCTAAGAAGATTCTAACAAACCATTGATTAGGAGGTTCAGTTTACAGAGCTGTTATGATTCCATTTCTCTCATTATGTTTTTGAACTGAATAGAAACTAGAAGACACTAACTTCTGTGATCGCAGTCTAGACAATATCTTAATCTGAAAATATAACGTGAGGCAAAATGTAAACGATCAATTTAGTTTGGCAGCAAACAAAATGAAAAAACAAAAGAGTGAAATATACCATGAATTACAAAAAGACAGCAAGTTTACAGACTCCCACATGACTTATCACCTTTCTATTTATTTAATATCTGAAATTATTATAAATTGATATGCAAAAGGCAATGATATGTATCATTTTGTTGTGCTTTCCTTCAAATAGCTCAAAATAAAAGAAAAATGTTTTAAATAAGCAAAAGAAGACAGATGAGTTGATATCAGAGGTTCACATACAAGTGAAAAGGAAAAAAAAATCAGAAGATAAACCCAATAAAGAATACTATGGTAGTGGGAACTTAACCTAGTAGTTAAGATACTGATTAAGATGCCCATGTCCCACATCAAAGTGTCTGGGTTCAAGGGGTTCAATACCCGGCTCCGGCTCCTTACTCTAGCTTAAACTTCCTGTTAATGTAGACCCTGGGAGGCAGCAGTGATGGCCAAGTAATTGTGACTCTCTCAACAACTTGGGACTACAATTCTATTCCTGTATGGGATATTAAGAACAATGAGGAGTGACTCAGCAGATGGGAGCTCACTCTATTTCTCAAATAAATAATATAAAATAAAATAAAAATAACAAACTTTTTAAAAAGAAGACAGCACTCTGTCTTCTAGAAATGCTAATCATGGAATTTCAAAAATATAATTTTCCATGAGCCAGTGCCCTAGAAAAAAAGGTGCCTTGACTATACATCCGTGTGTATATACAGACACAAACTCAGATATACATACTAGATAATACAATGTTAATTTAATGTCACAGAGTATTTAAAACATCTGAAATAGAACTCCTCAGTAGCAATGTTAAGAAATGTTAAGCAATGTTAAGAAAAGGCATCATGTACAATAATTCACAAAAAAGTCACTCGCTATTATAGGCAATGATATTTGCAATTAAGCTGAACACAACTAAATTATGACTTTAATTAAAAGGCATTTTCTAAGATGGCACCAACGTGTTTAAAATTTAATACATTTTATATGAGATATTGGAGTTATTAACATAAAATTTTCTTTCTGCAGCATGTGCACTTTTTAAAAAGCAAAACATCTTTAACCAATATCAAAATGCTCCTAGAATCCACAGAAGTTTCATTACATAATAAATTCAAGGAGCAGTTTCTTCCAGTCATTTAATAAATGCCCCTCCTTGAGATATATAATTGTATTTACATTCTTGGTTAATAGTAATAGAATTACTGACAAACTCTAGTGGCCACAAAGTCCATATTAATTTTAAATGAAATACTGATGGATCAGGGACTGATAATGAAACACAGAGCCTTTCACCATTGAGCCAGAGTCCCATCAGAACGAATCAGTAGATACTGAAAGTTTGGAAGCACTAATGGTAGCTGAGTGGTCTGTGTGAACAGAGTTTGGGTACGCACCCTGTGCCCAGCAGAGACACAGCAGCACGCCAACAGGAGATATCTTTTTCCGTTTTTTTCTCTATTCCACAAAAGTCCTACTAATTGGGGGGAATAAAAACTTGACCTGCCAAGGTGGTGAAGCTGTCTCTCTAAAGTAAGTCTGAAAAACAGCAAAGAAGAGGCTTATTTGTGATCTTAGGGGCCTCAGTGTCAGAGATTTCAGAAAGCAACAACGGCTCACTTATCACTGCTTCATGTAGACTACAGTATAAAGAGGTGAGTGTTTGAGTGCCTACTGTCTACAAAATTAGAAATGATGTATGGAACAAAAGCAATAAAATGCTTCTGCTCAGGAAGTTTATAATCTAATATAAAAAGCACATTTTAGCTACAATGAAAGAATTGTACACAAATAAATAATACTAAAGTTCAACATGAAGTATACATACAAGGTCAACATGAGAGGATAAGGCCAACAAGAGGATACTCCCCTTCCATGGGGAAGCTGCTGTTGTTTTCATTACTGTAAATTGCCTTCAGGATAAATTTATAAGGTATGCAGAAATATTTACAAAGTTATGTCTGTGGTATTATTAGGTTAATCATCCATATCATTCAGAAAGTTGCTTTAGATAATTATGACCACTTCCAAGTATCAAAGCTGCCACGAACAAACATAATTTCTCCAAGTAAGAGATATCACATAAATATGACACAAAGTAACAGTCTTTCTGTAGACAAAGTTCTACCAGTGATGCCATACTTTGAACAATGGTAACCAATTATTTTGAAAGGTAAGACATTTATTGAGTTGTAAAACTTATAGTACATTTATTTTAAAATTAAATTTTACCACTAAAGAGGCATATCTTATATTCTCAACAAAGAACCTCACAGTAATCACAAATTATTATTATAAAAGTCGTGTATGGGGCCGGTGCTGTGGCACAGTGGATTGACACCCTGGCCCGAAGTGCCAGCATCCCATATGGGCACTGGTTTGAGCCCTGGCTGCTCCACTTCCAATCCAGCTCTCTGTTGTGGCTTGGGAAAGCAGTGGAAGATGGCTCAAGTCCTTGGGCCCCTGTACCCATGTGGGAGACCCAGAGGATACTCCTGGCTCCTGGCTTCAGATTGGCGCAGCTCTGGCCGTTGTGGCCAGTTGGGGAGCGAACCATCGGATGAAAGAACTCTCTCTCTCTCTCTCTCTCTCTCTCTCTCTCTCTCTCTGTGTAACTCTGACTCTCAAATAAATAAATATTTTTTTTTAAAAGTCATGTATACCCCCATGGGATCTACATGTTCACTATAAAGGAAATTTTAATTTTTTTATTTATTTTATTTGAAAGGCAAAGAAAGAGACAGACAGAGATCTCCCATCTACTGGCTCACATCTCAAAAGTTGGCAACAGCCAGGAAGAGCTAGTCTAAGGCCAGGAGACTGGAACCCAATCCAAGTTGGGTTCCACATGGATAGAAGGGACCCAAGTACTTGATCCAACATCTACTACCTTCTAGTATTATTAGTAGGAAACTGGAATCAGAATCAGAGCTGGGATTCAAACATAGGCACTCCAACATGGGATGCAGGCTTCCCAAGAATCAACTTAATTGCTGCACCAAATGCCCACCCTCACTGTAAAGAAATTTTATCATAGAAAGTACTCTGCTAAAAATCAATAGAAACAACCATAAAAGAAACCACAGCTACCTGTATGCCTACTAAAGACATTCCTGAGGTTATTCTCCTTGTACCCTTTTCTCTCTCTTTGTAAATCATTTCCTCCTATGTATCTCCTTTGACTAAAGCCACCACTGTGTCCTAATCACTCAAGTCAGAGATCTAATAGCCATCCTTAATTCTTCATTCTCCCTTACTTCACCTCATTTCTAATCAGCCACTAATTCCCATAGATTCTGTCTTCTAAATGTTTCTCATCTCCAGCCCCTTCTATTTCACTGTAACTCTAGCACTTTCTAGAGTGCATGGTCTGTCCCAGCATCATCCTCCATCCCCAACAATGGCCGTACCTGAACTCCACTTCCTCTTCTGAGCAGCAGGACCTGTAATTTCCCACAGCACCTGCTGCTCATAGGTTCTGAGCTATCCCAAAAAACCCTGCAAATAGTTGGTATCTAAAATAAGACTTCTAACACAAAGGCCATCTTTATACCGAATCCTAAAGCCACTTCCACACTTGCCCCATTAAAAAAGAAATCAGAGCAACAGAGAAGCCCTGTGATTTCGGGGGACTCCCTGTGCTGGGGTGGAGACCTTGTACAGCCAGCTGAGCTCTCTCTGAAAAAATGGTAAGAACTCTGCTTACCTTGCATTTATAATTTCTGGCAGCAGCAAGGAAGCTACATCGTTTGCCCCTCTCATTTCTCCCCCAATTGTCACCTATAAATGTCTCACCCATTTTCCACTTGTAAGGTATGCTAAATGTCAACCACTTTTGCCTAAATCTTTCCTCTGTAGCATAAGGTCTAAATTCCTCAGTATGATATACATACAAGGTCCTGAATATTCCAGCTCCAACTTCCCACACTCATTCTCAGTCAATCCTCCCCACTTCCATCTTTACACATACATAGACAATACACACACACACTTTCATTATTATCCACCTTCCCCACCACTGCACAAAACACCACGTATATCCAGATCTCATTGTACTTGGCTTTTCCCACACCACCACTTTGTAACACAAATTCATGGGCAACACAAATCCTCCCTCATTGGTGAAGACTTCCTGGACTTCCCCTTGGAGATTTGGCCCGTACTCCTTCTTGTCTCACAACGGGACAGTTATATTTGAATCCCCTGACTAGCCTGTGCTCAGGCACTTGGCATCACTGGTTGTCTGCCTTTCACCTTGCAGAGGACCTGGCACACAGTTGCTTTTCCAAATGTTTGTTGAAGAAATAAACAAATGCATAAGTAATGACAACTCCTAGGTGAATCCTGATAAGCTACTCTGCCTTATGTGCTTCATGTAGTCATTGTTCAACTATCTTCAATCTATTATTACTTACTTTTAACAATTTTTGCTGGGACTGGCATTGTAGCGAAGTGGGTTAAACCACTGCCTGGGACACCAGCATCCCACATTGGCACTGATTCGTGTCCTGGCTGTTCCACTTCCAATCCAGCTCCCTGCTAATGCAGCTGGGAAAGCAGTGGAAAGTGGCCCAAGTCCTTGGGCCTCTACACCCATGTCAGAACACAGAGTTCCAAGCTCCTGGTGGTGGTCTGACCCAGCCCTGGCTGTTACAGCCATCTGAGGAGTGAATCAGCAGATGGAAGATTTCTCTGTCTCTCCCTCTCACTTTAATTCTGCCTTACAAACAAATACATAAATCTTTTTTAAAAAAAAAGCTTTGCTGAGGATAAATTGGGAAGTCCCCTACTACCCAATAGGTTTGTATATGTACAGTGACCTAAAGTAAAATTACAATATGTGATGCAAAAATCTCCTCTGAAAAATTAACCTGAAACTCAGTTTTACTTCCAAAGTACATTTTCATTAAAGTGTACTTTATACAATGAAATATACTAACAGAACATCCAATATCAAATGAATGCTAATAAAAATAATAATTTCCTTTAAAGTAATTGATTGAGGTAAAGAAAAAGGGGACAACATTGTAGTACACTGGTTTAAGCCACTGCCTGCAATGCTGGCACCCCAGTTGGAATGCCATCAGCTCTGCTTCTGATCTAGCTCCCTCTAACGTACCAGGGAAGGCAGCAGATCATGGTTCAGAAACTTGGGCCTCTGCCATCCATGTGGGTGACCCAGATGGAGCTCCTGGTTCCTGGTTTTTGGTTGGCTCAGCCCCAACCCTTGCTGTCATTTGGGGAATGAACCAGCAGATGGAAGATCTCCCTCTCTTTCTAACTTTCAAATAAATAAATAAATCTTTAAAAAAAAAAAAAGTAGTCAAACCATTTGACAGATAGTCAGAATTTCACAGTTTTCATCAGAAAAATTCACTATCAATGACAAATAACAGGAGGGCAACTAAAACTACCTGTCATGCATCTAATGAAGACAGATTCTCTGGTTACCACATGTAATATCCAAAAGTGCCACTGTAATTCACAACTAATTAGTGTCTGGCCATTATGAGAAATGTCAGGGCCCTAACTCTCTTTTCTGATCCACTCAGACCTCACTAGAGCCAAAAACAACACTAGGATCACAACAACCCAATTAGTGGCCACTGCAACCTTGGGCTGCTCCCCCTCAGAGCCCTCCCCAGTACCAATAAATCATGCTTTCTCATGACGTTCTTCTCCAACAGCTGCAGCCATAGTCGCCCAAGGAATAAAGACAATACTTCTAAGGAGACTTCACGTGGGAAAGACAGAGATAGAAAAGGGATATTATTTGCTTTCCTTTTACAGCACAGCAGTCAGCAAAATTGAAGACCATCAATTCTGACTGATTAGCGAGACAACTGCACTAAGACATAAATCCATGAGTGGTATATCTGAAGATCCTTAATGATAATCAAGTCAGCAATTGGATTGTTTGTTTGTTTTAATGTAGATAAATCAAGGACCTTTTTCTTTCCATTTTTCTTCTGTATAGCCTCCTCTCTGGCTAATAAGAAAATTCTCCTTTCAGTAGCATATAATGGGATGCATTTGCTTTGTCCCCCAGTGAATACACAGCAATCAGATAATTTGTTTGAAAGACTCTAAATTGTTCGACTTCATTGAAAAAGAGTCTATAATGATATGCTGTTCTCCAAGCAAGACCTACAAAGCTTCCTAAATCCATACGCAAGCTCTAGAGTATTCACAGCACATAGCGGCCAATATCCTGGTGATTTTGTTTTAAGCCTGTAAAGCTGTTTTGTTCCATAATATTCCACTTAGAGAGTGTTTTGAGCAGTCACTGTAGCCTGAGCATTATTCAAAGATATGACTCAGGTAATTTTACTTTTAGTTTGTTTTCCTCACAGAAATATTGCTCTTCTATATTTTTAAAATTAATATAAAACACTTAATCCAGCTTTTGGCTAAATAACTACCACCTAATTCATTATATAAATATTGGCTGAGGCAAATAAACAAATATGGATGCATTTAAACAAGAAAGTCTCTCAGAGCTCTTATTATTAAGCATAGAAATTTCAAAAAGATTCAATTTTCTTCCTCTGAAAACAATATTCTTATGAAAATCTTTACATATTTATTTATAAGGCTATCCACTGTATAACACTTTATTATAGCAAAATAGCTGACAATAATGAAAATGTATAAAATACAAAATAAGTCAACTGTATGAAGACACACCCATTCAGCGGAAAGTTATGTGGCTTTTCAAAATAACAGTGTAGAACAACATTCAAAGAGATGCAAAAAGTTCACAGGATACTGCAAGACAAAAATTTTTTAAAAAAACTGATATCCATATTACACATATAGGCACACACACACACCACATATAACGCATATTGGTATATACACAGCTGAATACATATTTCATTATTTATAAGATTATCTCAATTTTTTGTGTTTGGTGTGACTATGTGCATATTTTTAATAAATATACTTAACAGGTGAAACAAGGAAATCCTGACAGGAAACGTATTTCAATATTTAAAATCACATCTTTAGGGGCTGGCATTGTAGTGTAGTGTGTAAAGCTGCCGCATGAGTGCTGGCAACCCATATGGGCCCTGGCTGTTCCACTTCTGATCCAGCTCCCTGCTAATGTGCCAGGGAGAGCAGCAGAGGACAGCCCAAGTGCTTGGGTCCCTGCCCAAAGATCGGAGACCTGGAGGAAGCTCCTGGATCCAGCCTGACCCAACACCAGCCATTGAGGTCATTTGGGGAGTGAACCAGCAGATAGAGGAGTTCTGTCTCTATCTGTCCCTTTCTCAAAAACAATACCATGTTTCAAATAAAAATAAAATAAACTTTAAAAAAAAAGCACCTTCAGAAAGTGATATCCTAGATACCATCTGTTAATTCTTTCCAACTCCAATCCAACCTTCCTGATATTTCAGACCACCAAGTATACAAAAGAAAAATGCATGTTAAATCCACACAGCATGGCTAGAATTCAGGTAGGTCAAATTTCCCATTATGGATTATGCATTTCACATAGTGGTTAAGACACTGACACTTGGGACACCCTCTTGGGACTCCTGTATCCCTTATCAGATGCCTGGGTTCAGGTCTCGGCTCTGCATTCAATTCCAGCTTCCTGGCAATATATACCCTGCAAGGCAGCAAGTGATGGCTCAAGTACTTGAGTCCCTGCCACCCTGTAGATGACCAAGACAGAGTTCCAGGCTCTTGCCTTTGGCCTGGTCTATCCCTGGCCATTGTGGGACTCTAGGATGTGAACCAGCATATGGAAGATCTCTCATCTGTCTGTCTGTCTCTGTCTCTGTGTGTGTGTGTATGTGTGTGTGTGTGTGTGTGTGTCTATCTCTATGCTTGTCAAATAAATAAATAAATAGTAAAAAGCTCTCAGTCCAAGTGGGCTCAGGACCTGCTTCAGTGTGATCCCATGCAGGTTGCCCAGACATCTGGCTTAGTTAGCCAGGCAGTTATAAAGAGGTACACAGTGATCATGTTTAGTAAACACTTATTGCAGGACAACAGGAATAAAGAAAAGTAGTCTCTTCCTCTATAAGGCTCACAGCACGTTGGAAAAACAGAATACATGCTCAAAGGGGATGGAAACACAAATGACAGGCGTAGACAATACAGAGGCGAGAATAGGGCAAGAAGAGAGTCTCACACTTATAGATGGACTGCCATAGTGTTTAAGAAAGACTGTTTTGTAATGCTGCAATATATATTCCTAATATCAGAGATTTCTGAAAGCAAAGGTATACATGTGAGCACCTGTAACTCTTTTTATTGTTACTTTTTAATTTATTAATATATAAAGAACAGATTTTATGAATTTCATAGAATTTCCAAGAATACAATGATACTTTCCCCCACTGCCTTCCTTTCCTTTCTTCTAATATTTTTGCAATAACATACGTTCAATTTACTTCATAATCAGAGGCTCAACACTCATCTAAACAAAGAGCTTTACAAGTAAAAGGTAGATCGACCACTGTTCCACAGGGATATAGACAAGGGTAACAGACAACAATCAAATCACAAGATATCAGTTTAATTCAACATACATTAAGAGTTTTTTGTACTCTGTTGGCTACAACCTATCATAGGAAACATATGATATTTGTCTTTTGGGGTCCGGCTTATTCACTCAGTATATTGGTCTCCAGTTGCATCCAATTTGTTGTAAAAGACAGCACCTGTAACTCTTAAAGATGTTTCTCAGGTCCCCTGTGCTTCTTTTTTTCTAGGGCAATGTACACATGTACTTGACCTTTAGCTGAAAAATGACATTTGACCAAAGTGTACAAGTCACAGGGTTAACTAAACGCACTAGCATATTGTATTTCAACACACTTCCTATTTATCAAAGACAAGTTAAATGCAAAAGAAAAAAAATTGTATTGTTGCAAGATCAATCCTGACAAAAGCATAGTTTTGTTTCTTGCTTCTAATTTCCCTACAAAGATCCTAGATAAAAGAAAACATAGCCATATCCATATGTTTTTCATTTCATACCTAGAATGCATATAATTTAAACTGTTTATAGAGACTGCTAGTCAGAGATAGACAATTTTTGGGTAATTTTTATATTACTTCTGAGTAGTTCATTAGATCTAATTTCAGTGCTATTGTCAAGAAACAAGGCAAATTTAAAATTAGCATGCCCATGTTCACCTAACAAGCTCATGACTACAAACTCTCAAACAGCCACTTGAAACACATGAAACAATGGCCATACCTGAAAGGGAGAATTCTCCTTTCTGACTTTCACTTTCTCTGATTAGAAAGGCACCCGTCTGATTTTCTGAATATTTTAGTTGTTTCTCTGCATCTGCTCTTTTGATTGCTCCAAAAAACCACCTAAAAAGAAAGATATGTAAACTTTAATTAACCAATCAACAGTCATTTTTTAAGAAGAAAGGAGCTTGGCAAGAAAGTATTCTAACATCAGAGAGTTTTAATAACTTTTAATGAAACATCTTAAGATGCAAATAAGCTTTTGACATTAGAGATGATCTGTAGGAATCTGAAACCTACACCAGGATTCATAAAGTAAGATGCAAGGCAGGAATCTGGCTGGTGCCCACTATCCACCCCTTCTCACCTCTGCATTCTGTTTGAGAGATCTGTCCCTTCTTCATCAAAATCAAAGCCCAGGACAAGCCTGCCATATTGCAGTCTCTAAAACTTCTCATCATTACCATCACATTGTCTGCTGCCTCACCTAATACTTTCTAGGCATTAACAGGCAAATATTACAATCAAATAATTCATGCATTCAACATTGAAGTGTGAATTCTTAAAACCTAGTTCTCCAGATATTAATTTCTTCTGCTGCCTCCAACACTGAGCAAGCAGCATACTATGCTATGACTCTGCAAGTTTAGAAGGGATTTATTTATTTTTCTTTATTTTTTGGACAGGCAGTTAGACAGTGAGAGAGAGAGAGAGAGAAAGGTCTTCCTTCCGTTGGTTCACCCCCCCAAATGGCCACTACAGCCAGCATGCTGCACCAATCCAAAGCCAGGAGCCAGGTGCTTCCTCCTGATTACCAATGTGGGTACAGAGCACAAAGACTTGGGCCATCCTCCACTGCCTTCCCAGGCCACAGCAGAGAGCTGGACTGGAAGGGGAGCAACTGGGACAGAATCCAGCGCCCCAACCAGGACTAGAACCCGGGGTGCCGGTGCCACAGGCAGAGGATTAGCCTAGTGAGCCACCATGCTGGCCAGAAGGGATTTATTAATATAAAAAAAAAAACTGTAACCCACAAAGAGATTACATCAAAATAATAGTTCTGCCCAGGAAATATTTTTACAGCACCACCTCTACCTCTTGTCTTTATCCTGCTAACCTTACCATTGCACACACAAGTTTGTGAATGTGATTAACATTAACCTAGAATTATGAATTCTCAATATCACAGCTAGTCTAAAATATGTATCAAGCAGGAACCAATGTGATCTAATAAGCAACAGCTTAGAACTTCTTTTCACAAGTGATCCCTCACTCTAAGGCCATAAAAAATCATTATCATTACAGGACTTAGGTGAAACATTGAGTTTTCAAGTATCATCTTTAAAACTATAAATATCTTGGGGTTGGCACTGTAGTTTATTGGGTAAAGCCACCACCTACAGCACCAGCATCCCATAAGGATGCCAGTTCGAGTCCCGCTGCTCCAATTCCAATCCAGCTCCCTGTTAATGTGCCTGGGAAAGCAGCAGAATATGGTCCAAGTATTCGGGCCCCTGCATCCACTTGGGAGACCTGGAAGAAACCCCTGGCTTCAGCCTGGCCAGCCCAGCCATTGAAGTCATTTACAGATGGAAGACCTCTCTTTCTCTGTCTATCCCTCTCTCTCTTTCTCCATAATTCTGCCTTTCAAATAAATAAAATAAATCATATATAAATGTATATATAAACACCTCAAGAGAGAAAAATATGGGCTTTAGGGAAGAAATACAGTCTAGGAGAGGAAATACATGTTATCAAAAGTTATCAAAGTACACTGATTATACATCAAAATTAAAGTATTTGATCAAAATACAAATGTATAAATCTTCATAAGAATTAAAATTGGTCTAACAAGTTAATGTTCTAATTCTCATTATTCCAAGAATAAGTACCATATTACATAACTTTCATGCTCATACAGATTATGGATATTGGAAAATTTGAGTATATTAAGGTTGGCAGGAGGTTGGGGGAAAGAATTTAAATGAAAGAGATACTACAATTAAATATGCCTTCTAGAAATAAAAAATAATAAATATCAAACTGTAAATAAAACAAATTACCTTTTTTAAAAAGTTTACCTTGGCTGGCGCTTAAAGCCCTGGCCTGAAGCACTGGCCTCCCATATGGGCACCGGTTCTAGTCCCGGCTGCTCCTCTTCCAACCCAGCTCTCTGCTATTGCCTGGGAAGACAGTAGAAAACAGCCCAAGTCCTTGGGCCCATGCACCCACGTGGGAGACCTGGAAGAAGCTCCTGGCTCCTAGCTTCGGATTGGCGCAGCTCTGGCCACTGCGGCCATCTGGGGAGTAAACCAGTGGATGGAAGACCTCTCTCTCTGTTTCTACCTCTCTCTGTAACTCTGTCTCTCAAATAAATAAAATAAATATTTTTTAAAAAGTTTACCTTATTTTTTTTACTTATTTGAAAGGCAAAGTGGCAGAAAAAGAGAGAAAAACAGAGGGATCTTCAATCCATTAGTTCACTCCCCAAATAGCCAGTCCAAAGCTAGGAGCCCAGAACTCTACCCAAGTCTCTCACATGGCTGGCAGTTCCAGGTATTTGGGTCATCATACACTGCATTCCTTTGGGCATCAGCAGGAAGTTGGATCAGAACTGGAGCATCCAAGATTGAACTGGAACTCCAATATGGGATGCAGACCTAACAAGCATTGCCTTAACTTGCTCCACCACAAGGCTGGCCTCAGATCTCTTCATCTTTATCTGACAGGATATTACAGGTCATTTTGGGACAATGAAAACTTAGTGGTTTAAGATAACAGAGTTGTTTTTTCCACTCATTTGTGTGTCTACTAAACTCTGTTCCATGTGTGTTCACT
Organism: Sylvilagus floridanus; assembly: GCA_949820135.1. NCBI lineage: Eukaryota > Metazoa > Chordata > Mammalia > Lagomorpha > Leporidae > Sylvilagus > Sylvilagus floridanus. Next base: position 53,571,945 of record OX463227.1, on the reverse strand, counting down.
CATGGGGTTTCTATGTTCATGTTCCATGATTGCCAAGCCAGGATTGAAAAATACGGCAAATCACAGGCTGGTTCTAGAGATTCTATTGAAGCTTCTACTCAGAAATGAACCCATTGACAAATAAATTGCATAGTCAGGCTTAAATGCAAAGAAAGCAAAAGTGCAAACCCACCATTTCCCAGAAGGTAGAAAACTGGCAACAAATGCTTGACTACATTAATAACTACCAGCCTAATGCAATACCAGGAGTCAAATGGATGTCCATTGACTTCTGTTTGTTGAAGTGAAACTATGAAAGGCATAGAAACATTCTGAGGGAGCCAAGATGGCGGAATAGTGAGGACGCGCACTAGCAGTCCGCAAAAAGATAGTTTAATAAAAACAGAGTTACTGTAGCCTCAGGAAAAATCTCACGGAAAAAAATGCAGTGGAAATTCTTCCGGACCCAGTGAATGAGACGCAGAGGACCTAGGGGAAAGTAAGTTTGCGAACGGCAAATCGTGCCTTAGTGGCACGGGAGCTGCCGGGAGGGACGGGAACCGGACGGAACACAGTCGCCATTGGATTCGAGCGCTTAAACGGGAGCCGATACAGGGATCCCGAGACACTGGCAGGGGGAAGCAGACGCCACGGGGGAAACAGCACAATTGAGGCGAGCCCACACGGACACTAGCCTCTTTCGTTGCCCACCCTGCTAATTCTAGCTGGACTGAACGCAGTGGGACGGCGCGCCCGCCGGCTGAACCGGAAGCCGGGCGGAACACAGTCGCCATTGGAACTGAGCACTTGAACGGGGGCCGATACAGGGATCCCGAGACACTGGCGGGGGGAAGCAGACGCCAGGGGGGAAACAGCACAATTGAGGCGAGCCTGCACGGACACTAGTCTCTCTCGTCACCCACCCTGCTAATTCGAGCTAGATTAAACGCAGTGGGACAAGGCGCGCCCGCCCGCCCGCCCGCCCATCACTGAGGCAGACGGAACCAAAAACCCGAGGCTGTAGAAACCTGTAGGGGATCCAAAAACTGGGAACACACCGCGCACACAAACTCCGTTACCTTGACAACCCAGAGAAAGAGTGTGGGGGAAAAAAAAAATGCCAAATAAAAACAGATTCCGAGGGAGCAAGATCAAGGAAGACGCTATGATGACCCCAAATGGAAAAGACACCCCAAGTCAGGATTGTGAAGATAATGAGATAGAAGAAATGCAAGAAGCAGATCTCAAAGAATTGATAAGAACATTAAGAAGTTCTCAAAAACAAATTCTTGAACTACAGAAATCTTTAATGGATAAGATAGAAAATCTCTCTCGCGAGAATGAAGCACTATGGAGAAATCAAAACGAAATGAAACAACTAGTAGAACAAGAAGCTACGAGAGTGACAAAAAATCTTAATGAATTGAAGAATTCAATAGATCAAGTGACAAGCAATCTTGAGGGCCTTAAAACCAGAATGGGTGAAGCAGAGGAGAGAATATCAGACCTAGAAGACAGAGAACAGGAGAGGAAACAGTCAAACCAAAGACAAGAAGAGGAAATTAGAAAACTAAAAGATATTGTCGGGAATTTACAGGATACTATTAAAAAACCCAACATTCGGGTTCTAGGTGTTCCTGAAGGTATGGAGAGGGAGAAAGGATTAGAAGGCCTTTTTAGGGAGATACTAGCAGAAAACTTTCCAGGCTTGGAGAAAGACAGAGAAATCCTAATCCAGGAAGCTCATAGAACCCCTAATAAACATGACCAAAAGAGATCCTCTGCACGACATATTGTAATTAAACTCACCACAGTGAAGCAAAAAGAAAAGATCCTAAAATGTGCAAGAGAGAAACGTCAGATTACTCTCAGAGGATCTCCAATTAGACTTACAGCTGACTTCTCAACAGAAACCCTACAAGCTAGAAGGGAATGGCGAGACATAGCCCAGGTACTTAGAGAGAAAAACTGCCAGCCCAGAATATTATACCCTGCAAAGCTCTCATTTGTGAATGAAGGTGAAATAAAGACCTTTCATAACAAACAAAAATTGAAAGAATTTGTTGCCACTCGTCCAGCCCTGCAAAAGATACTTAAAGACGTGTTACACACAGAAACACAGAAACACGACCATCAACATGAAAGAAGGTAAACGAAGGGAACCTCACGGCAAAAGATCACAGGGAATTCAAAGCATACATTAGAAAATATCTGGCAAATGGCAGGGCAAACTTACCACTTATCAATAGTCACATTGAACGTTAAAGGTCTAAACTGTCCTGTTAAAAGACAGAGATTGGCTGATTGGGTTAAGGAACAAAAACCATCTATTTGCTGCCTACAAGAAACACATCTTTCCAACGAAGATCCATACAGACTGAAAATAAAAGGATGGAACAAGATATACCATGCCAACAGAAATGAAAAAAGAGCGGGTGTAACCATCTTAATATCGGACTACATAAACTTTAACACAAAAACTGTTAAGAGAGACAAAGAGGGGCACTATATAATGATTAAGGGATCAATACTACAGGAAGATATAACAATTCTCAATGTATATGCACCTAATTACAGGCCACAGGTTTATTTAAAAAATTTGTTAAGAAACTTAAAGGGAGACTTAGACCCCAACACAATAGTACTGGGGGACTTCAATACTTCACTCACAGATATTGACAGATCGACAGGACAGAAGATCAACAAGGAGACAGTAGATTTAAACAACACTATAGCCCAAATGGATCTAACAGATATCTACAGAACTTTTCATCCTACAAGTAATGCATTCACATTCTTCTCAGCAGTACATGGAACCTACTCTAGGATTGATCACATATTAGGCCATAAAGCAAGTCTCAGCAAATTCAAAAGAATTAGAATCATACCATGCAACTTCTCAGACCATGAGGGAGTGAAGTTGGAAATTAGCAACTCAGGAATCTCTAGAGCATATGCAAACACATGGAGATTGAACAACATGCTCCTGAATGAACAATGGGTCACTGAAGAAATCAAAAGAGAAATCAAAAATTTTCTGGAAGTAAATGAGGATAACAGCACAACATACCAAAACTTATGGGATACAGCAAAAGCAGTGTTAAGAGGAAAGTTTATATCAATAGGTGCCTACATCAAGAAACTGGAAAGGCACCAAATAGATGAGCTTTCAATGCATCTCAAGGATCTAGAAAATTTGCAGCAAACTAGACCCAAATCTAGTAGAAAAAGAGAAATAATCAAAATCAGAGAAGAAATCAACAGGATTGAATCCAAAAAAACATTACAAAAAATCAGCCAAACGAGGAGCTGGTTTTTTGAAAAAATAAACAAGATTGACACCCCATTGGCCCAACTAACTAAAAAAAGAAGAGAAAAGACCCAAATCAGTAAAATCAGAGATGAAAAAGGAAATATAACAACAGACACCACAGAAATCAAAAGAATCATCAGAAATTACTACAAGGACTTGTATGCCAGCAAACAGGGAAACCTATCAGAAATGGATAGATTCCTGGACACATGCAACCTACCTAAATTGAACCAGGAAGACATAGAAAACCTAAACAGACCCATAAGTGAGTCAGAAATTGAATCAGTAATAAAGGCCCTCCCAACAAAGAAAAGCCCAGGACCAGATGGATTCACTGCTGAATTCTACCAGACATTTAAAGAAGAACTAACCCCAATTCTTCTCAAACTATTCAGAACAATCGAAAAAGAGGGAATTCTCCCAAATTCCTTCTATGAAGCCAGCATCACCTTAATTCCTAAGCCAGAAAAAGATGCAGCATTGAAAGAGAATTACAGACCAATATCCCTCATGAACATAGATGCAAAAATCCTCAACAAAATTCTGGCCAATAGACTGCAACAACACATCAGAAAGATCATCCACCCAGACCAAGTGGGATTCATCCCTGGTATGCAGGGATGGTTCAATATTCGCAAAACAATCAACGTGATACACCACATTAACAGGCTGCAGAAGAAAAACCATATGATTATCTCACTAGACGCAGAGAAAGCATTCGATAAAATTCAACACCCTTTCATGATGAAAACCCTAAGCAAACTGGGTATAGAAGGCACATTCCTCAATACAATCAAAGCAATTTATGAAAAACCCACGGCCAATATCCTATTGAATGGGGAAAAGTTGGAAGCATTTCCACTGAGATCTGGTACCAGACAGGGATGCCCACTCTCACCACTGCTATTCAATATAGTGCTGGAAGTCTTAGCCAGAGCTATTAGGCAAGAAAAAGAAATTAAAGGGATACAAGTTGGGAAGGAAGAACTCAAACTATCCCTCTTTGCAGACGACATGATTCTTTATTTAGGGGACCCAAAGAACTCTACTAAGAGACTATTGGAACTCATAGAAGAGTTTGGCAAAGTAGCAGGATATAAAATCAATGCACAAAAATCAACAGCCTTTGTATACACAGACAATGCCACGGCTGAGGAAGAACTGCTAAGATCAATCCCATTCACAATAGCTACAAAAACAATCAAATACCTTGGAATAAATTTAACTAAGGACATTAAAGATCTCTACAATGAAAATTACAAAACCTTAAAGAAAGAAATAGAAGAGGATACCAAAAAATGGAGAAATCTCCCATGCTCATGGATTGGAAGAATCAATATCATCAAAATGTCCATTCTCCCAAAAGCAATTTACAGATTCAACGCAATACCAATCAAGATACCGAGGACATTCTTCTCAGATCTGGAAAAAATGATGGTGAAATTCATATGGAGACACAGGAGACCTCGAATAGCTAAAGCAATCTTGTACAACAAAAACAAAGCCGGAGGCATAACAATACCAGATTTCAGGACATACTACAGGGCAGTTGTTATCAAAACAGCATGGTACTGGTACAGAAACAGATGGATAGACCAATGGAACAGAATAGAAACTCCAGAAATCAATCCAAACACCTACAGCCAACTTATATTTGATCAACGATCCAAAACCAATCCCTGGAGTAAGGTCAGTCTGTTTAATAAATGGTGCTGGGAAAACTGGATTTCCACGTGCAGAACCATGAAGCAAGACCCCTACCTTTCACCTTACACAAAAATTCATTGAACATGGATTAAAAATTTAAACCTACGACCCGACACCATCAAATTACTGGAGAGCATAGGAGAAACCCTGCAAGACATAGGTACTGGCAAAGACTTCTTGGAAAAGACCCCAGAAGCACAGGCACTGAAAACCAAAATTAACTACTGGGATTGCATCAAATTGAAAAGTTTCTGTACTGCAAAAGAAACAGTCAGGAAAGTGAATAGGAAACCGACAGAATGGGAAAATATATTTGCAAACTATGCAACAGATAAAGGGTTGATAACCAGAATCTACAAAGAAATTAAGAAACTCCACAACATCAAAACAAACAACCCACTTAAGAGATGGGCCAAGGACCTCAACAGACATTTTTCCAAAGAGGAAATCCAAATGGCCAACAGACACATGAAAAAATGTTCAAGATCCCTAGCAATTAGGGAAATGCAAATCAAAACCACAATGAGGTTTCACCTCACCCCGGTGAGAATGGCTCACATTCAGAAATCCACCAACAATAGATGCTGGAGAGGATGTGGGGAAAAAGGGTCACTAATCCACTGTTGGTGGGAATGCAAACTGGTGAAGCCACTATGGAAGTCAGTCTGGAGATTCCTCAGAAACCTGAATATAACCCTACCATTCAACCCAGCCATCCCACTCCTTGGAATTTACCCAAAGGAAATTAAATTGGCAAACAAAAAAGCCGTCTGCACAGCAATGTTTATTGCGGCTCAATTCACAATAGCTAAGACTTGGAACCAACCCAAATGCCCTTCAACAGTAGACTGGATTAGGAAATTATGGGACATGTACTCTACAGAATACTATACAGCAGTCAAAAACAATGAAATCCGGTCACTTGCAACAAAATGGAGGAATCTAGAAAACATCATGCTGAGTGAATTAAGTCAGTCCCAAAGAGACAAATATCATTTGTTTCCCTTGATTGGCGATGACTAACTGAGCACCAAAGGGGAAACCTGTAGAAGTGAAATGGACACTATGAGAAACAGTGACTCGATCAGCTCTTGTGCTGACTGTTGTTGTACAATGTAATACTTTATCCATGGTAGTATTTTTTTTTTCTCTTTATCCTAGTACTAGTGGTTGAACTCTGTAATTAACACACAATTATACTTAGGTGTTTAAATTTTAACCGAAAAGTGATCTCTGTGAAATATAAGAGTGGAAATAAGAGAGGGAGGAGATGTAAAATTTGGGACATGCTCAATCGGAACGGCCCCAAATGATGGAGTTAGAATTGTGCCAGGGGTTTCCAATACAATCCCATCAAGGTGGCATGTACCAAGGCCATCTCATTAGCCCAAGTGATCAATTTCAGCTCACAATTGATCACACTGATAGGTCTAAGAGTCAAAGGGATCACACAAACAAGACTAGTGTCTGCTAATACTAACTGATAGAATGAAAAAGGGAGAGAATGATCCAACATGGGAAGCAGGATACACAGCAGACTCATAGAATGGCAGATGTCCTAAATAGCACTCTGGCCTCAGAATCAGCCCTTAAGGCATTTGGATCTGGCTGAAGAGCCCATGAGAATATTTTAGGCATGGAAAGCTAAGACACTCTGGAAAAAACAGAAGACCTAAATGAAAGATCTCTGCAAGTGAGATCCCAGTGGAAAGAACGGGGCCATCAAAGAAGGAGGTACCTTTCTCTGAAGGGAGGAGGGAACTTCCACTTTGACTATGGCCCTGTGGGAATAAGATCGAAGTCGGCGAACCCTAAAGGCTTCCATAGCCTCGGCAACTCATGACCAGAGCCTAGGGAGATTACTGACGCCATAAACAAGAGTGTCAAATTGTTAAATCAACATCAGGAGTCACTGTGTACTTACGTCTCATGAGGGATCTGTCCTTAATGTGTTATCCAATGTGAAGTGATGCTATTACTAGTACTGAAACAGTATTTTTACACTTTGTGTTTCTGAGTGGGTGCAAACTGATGAAATCCTTACATAGTATATATTGAATCGATCTTCTTTATATAAAGATAATTGCAAATGATTAAAAAATCTTGGTGTTAAATTGGAAATCGCATAGACAATTAATCAATTTTTTTTAAAAAAAAATCATGTAGGATCTCTGTCCTTAATGTGCTGTACATTGTGAATTAATACTATAACTAGTACTCCAACAGTATTATCATTTTGTGTCTCTAGGCGAGGGCAAACCGTTGAAATCTTTACGTAATATGTACTAAATTGATCTTCTGTGTATAAAGAGAATTGAAAATGAATCGATGTGAATGGAAGGGGAGAGGGAGCGGGAAAGGGGAGGGTGGGGGGAGGGAGGGAAGTTGTGTGGGGGGGGAGCCATTGTGGTCCATGAGCTGTTCTTTGGAAATTTATATTCTTTAAATAAAAGCTTTATTAAAAAAATAAATAAATAAAAAAAAAAAAGAAAAAAAAAAGAAACATTCTGAAGTGACATATAATAATACACAGGGGGAAAAGGAATGCATGTCTTCAACTGTTGCAGAAATAAGTCAATAGAATAATTAGACAATAATAATAATTAAAAAAGACTAAAACTGGCTCAATCAAGAAAATTAGTGATGAAAAATAGTGATGAAAAGATGAATTATTCAATAAATGATGATGTGGGGCTGGCAATGTGGCACATTATATTAAGCTGCTGCATCCCATATCACCAGATTCAAGTCCTGGCTGTTCCACTTCTGATCAAGCTTCCTACTAATGTGCCTGAGAAAGGGGGAAGGAGGATGACCCATGTACTTGGGTCCCTACCAAGCACACGGGAGACCTGGATGAAGTTCCTGGCTACTGGCTTTAGCTCAGCTCAGCCCCAATCATTGCAGCTATTTAAGGAGTGAACCAGCAGATAAATCTCTTTCTCTCCCTCTCTTTCTATCTCTCTGCCTTTCACATAATTTTTTTTTTCTTTTTAATGCTGCTACCATTAAACAAACATAAACATGTAAACTTTTACAAGAATTACAACTTATCAAGAAAATTCTAGAATTATGATTATACGTCCTATTTCTCATTATTCTCAAGAATAAATACTCCATTATATAAGTTTACATACATATGTTACATTTCTCTTTTGGATAACCAAGTCTGTAAATTATGTATTTCCTCTTCCAAATCAAGTGGTTGAAGATAAATCAATTTTATTACATTTATGTAGGAACCCTATAGTTTTTTAAAAGATTTTATTTATTTACTTTAAAAGCAGATTACAGAAAGAGGAGGGGAGGAAGGAGGGGAAGAGAGAGAGAGAGAGAAAGAGAGAGATCTTCCAACCACTGGTTCACTCCCCATATGGCTGTAATGGCTGGAGCTGGGCCATGATGATGCCAGGAGCCAGAAGTTTCTTCCAGGTCTAATACACAGGTGCAGGGGCCCGAGCACTTGGGCCAACTTTCACTCTTTCCCAGGCCATAGCAGAAAGCTGGACTGGAAGTGGAGAAGCTGGGTCACAAACTGGTGCCCATATGGGATGCCAGCACTGCACAAGTTGACTTAACCTGTTGCACCACAGCACCAGCTGTTAGAAAAGTGGCACAGTTTTATCCTGATTTACATCCTATGCCCTGGTTCCCACCGCCATTCCTGAAAGTCATTTGGCCACATATGGCCCAACCACTGTTGTCAAGCTCAACCCCAATCCTAATGGGATTCACTGCTCCTGCTTCCCTACCCAACCTCAGGCAAAGTTTTAAAAAGGGCCTGTTCCTGAACAAGTGGCTCTCTTGGCTCCTCTCGTCTCTCTTCCCTCTGCTCTATCTTCTCTCCTCACTAGCTACTCTCCTCTGTCTCTCTATTATACTCTCTTTCTCTCTCTTATCCTTCTTCATCCCTCCCCTCCAGTCTGCTGGCTTTTCCCCCAATAAACTGTTTCCCTTACTCTGGTGTTCGATGTGCTTTGTGATGGCTAACAGAAATATATAACACCAGCCCCTATAGTTTTTTTTAATCCTTTTATGTCTCAGCAATTTTGAATTTTTGCTTAATACACTGTTGCAATGGTTTTACCAGGCAAATCACACCAGTCCTGAATCTATTCTAATGATGAAGTGGATATAAATATTTAAAGGTAAAATCACCTCACTGAATACCTGGAATTTTAGTTGGCTGAGCTCCTACCAGGAAGTGAAAATATAAAGAAAAAATTGTTTTCTGAACATAGAAGCATTAAAATGCCATCCTTCATACTCAAAGATGATGCAACTGCTATAGATTGTAATCTCTAGAGCAGGTGCTGATGTAAACACTAATGGGTAAACAACAGCTCGTTCCACCCTTTGCACATGTGAAAATTGTTCCATAATGTGAAGTCTGAGTTCTTGGCAATACTGTCATTGTCACCAGTTCTGCCTTTTAAGTATCCCTACTGCTCCCATTCTGGAACAGCACCAACAACCCAGGCCTATTTGTATACCACAGCCATTTCCTTTCTCTCTCTCTCTCTCTCTCTCTAAGATTTCATTTACTTATTTGAGAGGTAGAGCTATAGAGAGGGAGAGACAGAGAGATGGTCTTCCATCCCCTGATTCACTCCCCAATGTTTGCAAAAGCCAGGAGCCAGGAGCTTCTACTGGGTCTCCCATGTCGGGGCAGGTGCCCAAGCATTTAGGCCATCCTTCCACTGCTTTCCCAGGCCACAAGCAGAGAGGATTAGAAGTAGAACAGCCAGGACACCAATTGGAGCCCATATGGGATGCCAGTTCCGCAGGGCAGATACTTAGCCTACCACACGAACGTGCCAACATCGACCACAGCCATTTTCAAACCTGTCTTTGAATTCTTGTGTGTAGTACTGTGAATGCCAAGAAGGGATCCAGACATTCAGCTGGTATAAAGCTTCATGTGAGTAACATACTGCTCAGAGATCCTCAAAGCACAGTCCCTAGAGCAGCATCATCAAAAAAACTTCATAGAAACAGAAATTCTTGGGTCTCTCTTGACTTCCTGAAGTAGAATCTCTGGAGGGAGTGGCCCAGCAATCTGAATTGTGATAAGCCCTGAGGTGAATCGGATGCATGCTGAAGTTTCAGAAATTAGAAATTTATACAAGAGAGCTGAGAATAAGTTAGCATTTAGCCTTAACCAGTAAAATGACCCCAACACAAGGCACACACACATTTTATTGATATTTAGAAAAAATGTGTATTGCTTTGTCATATCATGCTACGAAAGACATCTTGGCTAAAAGTAACCTTGGTTAAAAGTAACCAAGAAGGAGAAGAAACCCAGGGTAATCTTAGAAAAGAAATGCTTCAATTAGGTGATAACAGATCAAAAAATCTAATGCCTGTTTGGGATGAAAGAACATGTGACAAGTCTAAAATCTGCTTTGCAAGTATTTATCATGTGTCTACTGTGTACAAATCCTCTGGTACTAGCACAGAACATCTGTAAGACATTGTCAGGTGAAAAAAGGTAAATTTGACACTAATAAGAATATTATAGTGCTATTTATATTTTAATTAAAAGCCAACAAGCCAAAAATTCCATGTGCTCACTTCTCTAGAGGTTAGTGAGGGATGATCAGAGTGATGACAAAGTGTTTTTCCTTTTTACTCTGAATTTTTCTCTATAATTTGGATGTTTACAACAATATGGTTGTAAATCACTTTAAAATTTAAGTATGAGGCCGGCGCCGTGTCTTAATAGGCTAATCCTCCACCTGCGGCACTGGCACCCGGGGTTCTAGTCCCAGTCGGGGCGCCGGATTCTGTCCCAATTGCCCCTTTTCCAGTCCAGCTCTCTGCTGTGGCCTGGGAGTGCAGTGGAGGATGGCCCAAGTGCTTGGGCCCTGTACCCCATGGGAGACCAGGAGAAGCACCTGGCTCCTGGCTTCGGATCAGCGCGGTGCACCAGCCACAGCGTGCTGGCCGCAGCAGCCATTGGAGGGTGAACCAACGGTAAAGGAAGACCTTTCTTTCTGTCTCTCTCTCACTGTCCACTCTGCCTATCAAAAATTTTTAAAAAAAAGTTAAGTATGAAACAAAAAGAAATATGCTATAAAAATTTACATGTTGTTTGGAAACTTTTTAAGTTAGAATTACCAGCCATGAAAAAAATCCCAAAGCAACAGGAGACAAATTATGGGTGAGCAGTGAAACAGAAGGAACAAGACCCAAGGCTTTCAAATCCGTATGACTGAAGGGCTATGGGCCCCACAGCACATTAGCAGGTAGAGTAGAAAAACAGCTAAGAGCTATAGCACCTCCTTGGGTTTTTTTTTTAACCACTCTGTGCCTCAATTTCCTCATTTGCATTTTGGTTTCCTCAATTGTGAGAATAATAACTACTCTGCAGCTTTGTTTCGAGTTTAAGGAAAATAACATTTGTAAACAGCTTGATGTCCGGGTACATTCATGCTCAATAAACAGTGTCTATTTTAAGAGAATGAATTGAAGGAAAAAAATAAATTTGATTTTAGACATGATGGATTAGAAGTCACAATGAGTGAATATCTGTACATGATCTTATTTCTCTGTATTTGGATCGAAAATTTTGTCTCAAGTGACTTTCCGTTCTCCCTGCCATTCTTGATTAGGACGTGCTGCCACCAGGTGGCAGTAGGCCATTCTTCTAATCCAAAAGGCTAACAAAAGGTGTCGTATGATTAACTGGAGGACAAAGTGTGCCTTTTACAAAAACAGAATGCATTGTTACTGGATTCCAACATTTCAGTACTTTAAATATCAATAAGCTTTAGAGAAACCATTATGTAAATACATGTGGTACCTCCATTAACATTTTGTCTCTTTATCTTACTAGAGCTGTATCTTCCCTCAATAACTGGCACAAAGAACAACCCTAGGTCATTCATAATTCTAGTATGATGCAGATAATTTCCTCCTACACTTTTTAAATGTGCTTGATTTATTGCACGAGCATTTCTTTAAGTTATTTTTATTTATTTGAAAGGCACGCAGCTTCCCTATCTTGTTAGGTAGGAAGTTAGAAATTAGCCTATGTCTGTGAGAGGGGCCTAAAGAAACTGGTACATCTGCCAAAGCCTAGCATTTTGAATTTCAAAGTCCTGCCCAGACCCTGATAACCTTCCTGATGGCCCTGGCCTTTCCCCCAAGGAAAGTTCCCAAGAGAATCTCTCTCCTCAGAACAAATGAGTTACTTGACCTGATAACATGGGGCAATAAAACCCTCACAGTCACCCTAGGAGAAGCCCTTCTGCCCAGCTCTGCCAGGTGCCAGAAAACCTGGGGAGGAATTTGCTAATTTACTCTCCACAAACCCTTTTTTCCTGGAGGAGAAGGGGGAGGGAATAAAGAGACTCCTTTAAAAACTGGGAGTCTAAACACGGACTGCATGCTCAGCTCTCTGCTCTCTGCTGAGCTGCCCGCCTGGCCTGCCCAGGTGTATTCTATCCATTCAGCTAAGTAACCTTGCCTTTCCCCCAGTCCGAGTGACTGGGCATTCTGAGTCTTCTGTTCTGACAGATGCCCTATCCCCAGTAAAACCTTATTTTTTCTGTTTCACACCTGAATTCTTTCTTGCATGAAGACAAGAACCCCACAGCTTTTCTCCAGTGACATCATCATCTTACTGGTTCACCACCCAAATGCCTGCAACAGCAGGTTGTTGCCAAACTGAACCCAGGACCTGAGAACTCAATCCTGCTCTCCCATGTGGGTGTCGGGGACCCAAGTATTTGACATCACCTACTGCCTCCCAGGATATGCACTAGTAGAAAGCTGGAAAGAGGAGCTGAGTTCAAGCCCAGACTCCGCTGGAACACAGGCACTCTTACACGGTATGCAGGAATCCCAAGAAAGTTCTTAACCTCTATGGCAAATGCCATCCCCTCCTTCTATACCTTTTAAAGTGAAGGGCCCATGCCTAGTAACTACAGGCTAGGGCTTACAAAAATCAATATATTTTTTAGTGTCTCCCTAAAAATGAAAAAAGTTGGCCTTCAACTATTGTAGACAGACTGTGAAAAAAAGCTCTTAAAATCAGTTCTCCAAATAAACTTGGATCCTCCCAGAAAGTGCAGAAAGGGCATGGATTAACTTGGCATAATTACCCAAGGAGGAAGCAGCATGAGAAGGCTCTCCCATGAGAGCTAGACTGGGGATGTCATTACTGTTGTCGTCATACATTACACATGCTACAATGGAAAACCAAATACCATCCTTGCCAGTGTGGCTTGAGGCATCAGTGGCATTCACATTTGCAAAATACCTCTAGTTTTCAGGGGACACTCATAATTACATTTATTGTGTCTAAATGAAAGGCCTGGACTCCTGGCTGCCTCGTCTATTGTTGTCCTTTATTGTTGTCCTATATGGCTCACCTACATCCATCTGTGTTTCAGCAGCATTACCAGGAAACCCTCTGGGAAGTTCCTTTCTGCTCAGGTAATCGGGTCTCTCCCCTTCTACACATTCTTCTCAGGCTCAGTAGCCCCGTGGCTCAAAGTGAGTTAGTCCTGCCTCTCTTTTGCCACTCACTTGCCATGATAATGACAGAGGGGAAATGATGCTCACCTGTGGTTTGTTACTCTTTCCTTCCTTTCCATTTCACCCACCATTGCCTTTGTCTAACTCATCACCACCACTTGGATTATGTGGGTATTGTACTATCTCTTCTCTTTAATATTGTTATCTTATGTTGATTGATCATGTATATGGAGCCAGACACTGTTGCCACAAGTTTTGCATGAATTTTCTCAGCCTCTCTCCCTCATTCCCATCACCCTAAATTTATTATCTAGAAATATGAAAAGGTGTATCTCACCAATACATATTCATAAATGTTATTGGTTTGGTTTTGCTTATGGCATAAAACTCTTACTATTCTGGAATTTCAGACCCTCTACTATCTAGTCATTAGCCATTTCTTCAACATTTACTCCCTCAGATCAACTTTGTGCTCCAACTAAACGCACACTCCTATTGTTAATTGCAGTGCATTACTTAAACTTGTCTCCTCAGAATTCCTACAGTACTCATTGAATACCCTCTGGTTTGACATGTACCATACGAAAGCTGGTGCTACAATTTAAATTTTTGCATTGATTTTAGATTATTTTTGTGTTCATGTTTTGTGTTTATACATACTTCCTCAGTACAAGGGCTGACTGATAACTCCACGTATCTTAGGCACAAAGCACCAGCTGTATGCCCTTTGGAGCCATTAAATAAATACCTGTTGGTGAAAAAAATTAATACATTGTATTTTGACGTAGGCATTTTTATGGCCTTTGGTTTATAAGGAACACAGGAACCTTAGATAATGCCTGTATTTTCATGGAAGCTTTTATTTGTGCTTGCCACAAACCTGCAGTGTAAAGTGCTTATGGGAGAGGCCTTATCTGCTATGGACCAGTTACAGCACGTTTCTAATGTTAATTACTCTTGGAAGACAGATTTCAACCTGACCTCCCTCTCTTTCCCCCAATGAACATTTGCATATGAATGTAAGGATAAAAAAATGAGACTGACTCTTCTGTCCTTCAAAATACAAGCATGTCAGAACCCCACACATGTAAAAATCATGTGATAAAGTGACAATATCACTTTACCATCTGAGGTAGGACTTGCAGTCACTTAGGAATCAGGAAGCGCCTTGCACGGGTCATTTGATAAAGCTTTTCTGTTGCTGTTGTTCACCTTTATACTCCTCATGAAGGGGGAATTTTGAAGGAACTTCTTTAGAGAGGAAGTAAGGTGAATGAAACTTGTGCTTCCTCACTGGGCAAGGTGACAGTTTGTTAAAGAATCTGGTTACAACCTGAACCTAGAAGAATCTCATTATCAGCTAAACTCATTTCTCTGAGTCTAGTACTCAAAAGTATACAATTTCTCACACAAAAGTTTACAAAAAATACCACAGAGTTCAGATAGACATTTAATCTCAAGGCACTGTTTCATTTTCACACCATTCCTATTTGTGTAAAAGTAAGTGGAAGCTAATATTGCTTTCTCTTTTAAAAACAAAAACAAAAAAGTAGACATAAAATCACACTTCCAATCAAACATGAAATAAAAATGCAGAATCTACCTGCTTTGTTTTTGTATAATATTTATAATAAGAATATGATTTATCGTTGATAGCATTAATCATTAAATAGTTTCTATCTTTTTTACATTCCAATAAAGTAAATGAAATTAATCTTCTAATGCCTGGGAAAATACCTTACTTCGCAAAAAAACACAGATGTTCATTCATGTTGTTTAAGCTTTTGGGTGATAGTATTAGTAAGGAGTCTATGGGGCATTAATTTTTGAAATGACAGTTCTACCTAGTTTCCTACCCAAACTTCCAAAATATACTTATCTTCTCTCATGAACTATTTCCTTTCTCAACAAAGAAAGAAAAATTAAAGGAACTTAATTCACTTAATTTTTAAAAATATTAATTCCCTGTGTCATGAATGATATTATCTATTTTTTTAAATAAGATTTATTTATTTGAAAGTCAGAGTTACACAAAGAGAGGAGAGGCAGAGAGAGAGAGAGGTCTTCTGTCCAATGGTTCACTCCCCAGATGGCCTCAACGGCCAGAGCTGCTCAAATTCAAAGTCAGGAGCCAGGAGCTTCTTCCAGGTCTCCCATGCGAGTGCAGGGGCCCAAGGACTTGGACCATCTTCCACTGCTTTCCCAGGCCATAGCAGAGAGCTGGATTGGAAGAGGAGCAGCCGGGACTAGAACTGGCGCCCATATGCAATGTTGGCACATCAGGCCAGGGTGTTAACCTGCTACGCCACAGCATATTATCTCATCCCATACTAATTAAAGCACTGAAGGTATTTTTTAATTTGACAAAAAAATTTATTCTTTATTTTTGGGATGTTATGGAATTTTTTTTTTGACAGGCAGAGTGGACAGTAAGAGAGAGACAGAGAGAAAGGTCTTCCTTTGCAGTTGGTTCACCCTCCAATGGCCGCCGCGGTTGGCACACCACGCTCATCGATGGCAGGAGCGAGGTGCCAGGTGCTTTTCCTGGTCTCCCCATGGGGTGCAGGGCCCAAGCACTTGGGCCATCCTCTACTGCACTCCCATCCACAGCAGAGAGCTGGCCTGGAAGAGGGGCAACCGGGACAGAATCCGGCGCCCCAACCGGGACTAGAACCCGGTGTGCCAGCGCCATATGGTGGAGGATTAGCCTGTTGAGCCACGGCGCCGGCCTGGATGTTATGGAATAAACAAGACCAAGTGTTGAGTTTAGTCAGCTAGCAGTCATTCTATGTGCCCACTAGAAATGAGTTAATAATGTCACACTTTGGACTTGGAGACACTCTCTAAATTGCCTGGATCCAGATTTCTCTTACAAATTCAAAAAGACAGCATCAGTCCTCTTTTTTACCTATTCCAAAGGTGATATTCAAAACATTTTATGACTACTATGATGTATGTAAGCACTGTTAGAATATACACCAACAAAAACAAGGCCTGTGTCTAAGTTTCAGCTGCAGTACCTATCATTTTAACACTCAGCAATGAGCTATGTCATCACTTAGCATCATTAAATGCTTTATCCCAAATAAAATATGGTAAACATCTTGAAGGCATCCTAGAAAGTAAGCATTATATAGGTTTTTACATCTTTTATGGGCTGAAAAGTGTCAGTAACATTATTTTTATATTAACTATATGGACAAAAGATGATAAAGCAAAAGTATATTATTTGTTTAAGAATATCGAATATCAAAAGAGATAAAAGACCACTTTCATTGAGTAATAAATCAAAAAGAAAGTGATGAAACAACCAAACAAAAGATCACCGAATTGCCAAAGGTACATAGTTACATAAATAAGCCATAAGCTATAGAAAAGATAGAAGATTTTAAAAAAAAAAAAAACAATATTTACGGGACTGGCACTGTGGTGTAGCGGGTAAAGCCACCACGTGCAGTGCCAGCATCCCATATGGGTGCTGGTTCGAGTCCTGGCTGCTCCACTTCCAATCTAGCTCTCTGTTATGGTCTGGGAAAGCAATGTAAGATGGCCAAGTCCTTGGGCCCCTGCACCTGCACGGGAAACCCGGAGGAAGCTCCTGGCTTCTGGCTTCAGATCGGCGGAGCTCCAACCATTGCAGCCATCTAGGATGTGAACCAGCGGATGGAAGATCTCCTCCTCTCTCTCTGACTCTCCTCCTCTCTCTCTGACTCTCCTCCTCTCTCTCTGACTCTCCTCCTCTCTCTCTGACTCTCCTCCTCTCTCTCTGACTCTCCTCCTCTCTCTCTGACTCTCCTCCTCTCTCTCTGACTCTCCTCCTCTCTCTCTGACTCTCCTCCTCTCTCTCTGACTCTCCTCCTCTCTCTCTGACTCTCCTCCTCTCTCTCTGACTCTCCTCCTCTCTCTCTGACTCTCCTCCTCTCTCTCTGACTCTCCTCCTCTCTCTCTGACTCTCCTCCTCTCTCTCTGACTCTCCTCCTCTCTCTCTGACTCTCCTCCTCTCTCTCTGACTCTCCTCCTCTCTCTCTGACTCTCCTCCTCTCTCTCTGACTCTCCTCCTCTGACTTTCAAGTAAAATAAATAAATCGTAAAAAAAAATATTTATACACTTTGAATAGGACTCGAAAGAGTCCCTCCCCCCTAAAAAAAAAAGGACAAGGGCATGTGTGTTGCAGGTGAAGAAGCCAACAAAGTATCTGTGAACAAACTGGTCTGGTGGACAACACTGGGCAGAAAGAGGATTAAATACAAGATTTTGATGTCACAGCTAATCTCAAATGAGAATTACTAACTTCAACAAAAATTTAGGTCATCAGCAAAATTTGAAAAATATGTTAGAAGATAGTCCAGATAATAGTTAAGAGAATAGCAAATTTGAAGTTTGAGCTTACCAGTTAAATGGTATAAAAACGTGTCTTTTCCTTTAAAAAATTTATGTAATGTACAAATTCAAAAGATGGAGATATTGAAGGTGGAAACAAAGAAGAATTCTTCTATAGGGAAAGACAAAGGAAATTGATCAGAACTTTAGACCCAGAAAGAAATTTTCATGATGCCATATGGGCAAATTAATGAGTATATGTACTTTTCTGGGAAAACAATCTATTTTTCATTAAATTCTTAAACAGACCGATGACAGAGTTAACTATCTCTTTTTTTTTTAAGATTTTATTTATTTATTTGAGAGGTAGAGTTACAGACAGTGAGAGGGAGAGACGGAGAGAAAGGTCTTCCTTCCGTTGATTCATTCCCCAAATGGCACAATGGCTGGAGCTCCACCGATTCGAAGCCAGGAGCCAGGTGCTTCTTCAATGTGGATGTAGGGGCCCAAGCCATCTTCTACTGCTTTCTCAGGCCACAGCAGAGAGCTGTACTGGAAGAAGAGCAACCGGGACTAGAACTTGTGCCCATCTGGGATGCTGGCGCCGCAGGAGGAAGATTAACGTCTGGCGCCAGCCCCAGAAGTTAACTATCTCTTTTCACAAAGCTAAGTGTTTTTCTTCTTTTTTCAGATTCACACAAATGTTGGTGACAAAACCATCACTACAATCTACCACATCAATCATTCATTCAACAGTTAGTTATTGAACACTTACTATGTGCCATTCACAATTCTAGACTCTAGACCATCTAGAAAGCAGTACTGTAAATGGAACAAGTAAAAGGTTCTGCCTTTTGGTGCTCACACCACTAATGAAGATATGATAAAGTAAATGAATAAATTATACAGTATGTTCAAAGTAGCAACAATAAAGAAGGAAAGAAATGAAACAAAGTAAGGAGGAAAGAGAGAGCATTTTAAAAATTACTCTTAGTAGCCAGCAGTACACTGCAGGTGAAAGTGTTTTCTGTGTGTTCCACAGCAAAGAGAATAAACAGAATAGGATCTTTGAGAGGATTAGAAGAATAAGGATCATAATCTATTCTACGATTGAAGCCAATATCTAGATTTCCAGGCTGCAGTTGGCCAAGATCTATTAATGTTTGTCTCTAAGAAATAGAGGCCAGCACTGTGGCACAGTGGGGAAAGCCACAGCCTGCAATGCTAGCATCCCATACGGGTGCCAGTTCAAGTCCTGACTTTCCACTTCCAATCCAGCTCTCCGCTATGACCTGGGAAAGCAGTGGAAGATGGCCCAACTGCTTGGGCCCTTGCACCCACGTGAGAGACCTGGAGGAGGCTCTGGCTCCTGGCTTCGGATTGGCGAGCTCCAGCCATTTCAGCCAATTGGGGAGTGAACCAGTGGATGGCAGAGCTCGCTCTCTCACTCTGCCTCTCCTTCTCTCTCTGTGTAACTCTCACTTTCAAATAAATAAATCTTAAAAGAAAAAAAAGAAAGAAAGAAATAATGCCCTTCAGCCTCAGTGGTTTCTATCACTGATGTGTACAGAAACGCAAAGCACCAGAAGCTACAATTATTTTCCAGGGAGCATTATGGGAGCTATGGCTCTTTTACCAAAAAAAAAAAAAAAAAAAGGAAGCATTAGTCCAGTACACCAGTACACCACAGGGCTGGCCCAAGTCTAAGCCTGTGGCACTGGCAGCCCACAGGGGTACCAGTTAGTGTCCTGGCTGCTCCTCTTCCAATACAGCTCTCTGCTGTGGCCTGGAAAGCAGCAGAAAATGGCCCAAGTGCTTGGACCCCTGTACCTGCATGGGCGACTCCAAACAAGCTCCTGGCTTATGACTTCGAATAGGCTCAGCTCCTGCTGTTGCAGCCATTTGGAGAATGAACCAGCAGATAGAAGACCTCTCTCTCTCTGTCCCTCCCTCTCTCTTGTCTGTACCTTGGCCTCTCAAATTTTTTTTAAAGGGAGGCATCTGCTTAATGATAAGAATAATATTTTATGAAAAACAATTACATATACAATAGAAATAATATTTTCAATTATAATGAGATATAAGATTTTTTTTCATAATTTCTTAAATTCATATAAAAATCAAAATGTTTAAATGAAATTATCTACCTCTGTCAAACATCAAATGCAAAACAAAAATCTCTATCATCTAAACTTAATCCATAAATAGCATAGAGATTCACACATATATGCAGGTGTGGGTATGGATATAGCTGTAGCCATCACAGGTTTACAGATGTGCTTGAGTTCTACTACTCTTTGGGGATTTCAATGAAGCAGGTGCCCCCAAGGTAGCCAGAGAGCAAAACATAGAGTCCATTAAAGGTCCGAATGGCAAACAGGGTCTCTCTCTCTCTAAATAATTTGTACCTGAGTGCCAGGTACTCATAAAATATGACTATTATTAATACTTACAAATAATAATGTCAGCATTAATAATTGAAAGCTGTTTATAACTAACCCATGTAAGTGCCACCCACCAGACTTTGAAATGGTAAAAACTGAACATATCCACAAAGCATCTTACTCTTGTCAAAAGGAAAGTTGGAAGCAGTGCCAAAAAGCACACCTTTTGTTTTTGGTATCAACAAGCTATTTGTCAGGAAACAAAAGGAAGGCCCTAGCAGTGCTGTAGGACTTTTCTAAAATCTAAAAATTAGTTTTCTGCTTGTTTTTGCTTAGACTAAAAGGAAGTGGCAGTTGCACAGTCTATTACACCCTCATTCCTCAGCTGGTATGGGGAAAGGCAACCAGAGTAGTGGTCCCACTTCCCCGTCCCTCAATACATCTACCTAATGAGTAACTCCTTCTAGGGACTCAGGTTTCAAATTCCAGCTTGTTGGAATGGGCATTTGTCAAAGAAATTAAGTCTTCACTGGGAATGCTGACATTCCATGTCTATTGGAGGGCCAGGAATCGAGTCTTAGCTCCTCTCCTGGCACAGCTTCCTGTTAATGCACACACTTGGAGGCAGCCAATGATGGCTCAAGTACTTGGGTCCCTGTCAACCACATGGGAGACCTGGCCCGGCCCATGATATTGACAGCTTGTGGGAAATAAAGCAGCAGATAGAAGATCTCTTCGTATCTGTCTCTGCCTCCATCTGCCTTTAAAATAAATAAAAATTTAAACAACACTTCCTGTCCCAGGAAGTGTGTGTTTAAGGCACACAAGAGGAAAGAGTCAGAGTTGGAGCTCAGGAGGCTGTAGGTTCCCAAGAGCAGCAGGGACTTCTGCCACATTTTCAAAAGCGCAGTCATGTTTTTGAAAGAAAGAAACTCCATCTCAGTTCTGCTTCTGGGTCCTGAATCATTCTGCTATAACCCAACCCAAACCTTTGTTCTCTCTGGTCCACTTTGCTCCATATTCTCCCACACTGGACTCTACTCCCTTATATTCAACCCATCCAAAACATTATAAATTCAATTCAAGTATCATACAAGGTTTGTGAAGAACAAAGCCTTAAGTATAATTCAGAGTAGAAAGCAAGTTTAAATACGTATCAGAAATCTCTATTCATAGAAATTTAATATCCTTTCCCTTGAAGAGGGAATTTCCCAAAACCTTTTCCTCTGAGGTTCTGCCAGGTTGCTAAGGCACCTCACCTCTTCCTCTTCCTTGTCAAGCTTTTACAATAAAATTCCTCCATGCTCTTGTATGCATAGGCATAAGGTTCTCTATTCAATCTTCACTCCAAACTTGATTCTGTGTCTCCCTCTATTTACTCCAACACTCATTAAAATGGTCTGCTCAGTAAAAGCCTGTCTACTCCAGGACTTGATTCTCAGCAGAACAAACAAACATCGAGAGCTTTGAAAATGGGATATTTTTTAGCACATCAACTCCTTAAGCAAAACACTTCTCACACCATTATCCATAGCATGGGATAGCAACAGAATTATGCACATTCTTGGTGTCTAGAACAAGCCCACGTCCTGGGCTAAAGGTAAAGGGCTGAGTTACTTCTAGCTGTATTCTTTTATCACTCCACTTCATAACTATGACTAAGTACCTAAGACAAGCCACTTATGAAGTAAGTTTACTTTGGTTCACAGCTTTAGAAGTTCACAGTCTAAGATCTGGCAGCCCCATTGGTTGGGCATCTATCTGGTGAGGTTGGAGGTGGCAACTGCAGAATGCATGCAGAGAAAGGATCATATAGTGAACCAGGAAGCAGACAGACAGGTGGCACAATTTGTCATCTAAGTCTAAGCAATCACTTCTTATAAAGCCATCATAGTTGACTCATGGGAACCCCATACCAACAACTTTACCCAAAAAATTTCCTTCTCAAAGGCCCCACCTTCAGACACCATAACTGGACTAGATTTCAACCATCCCATTAACCATTAGCAAAATTTCTAGAGGATCAAGACTTCAACACAAAGGCCTTTTGGAGACATCCAAACTAATACCCAAATCATAGCAATTTTAAATAATGCAGTTTGTTAAGTTTATGAATGTCTTTAACTAGGCTAAAATGTTTACTGTTTTACAGAATTCTGCATAAAGATATATATTAATGGCCCATTATGCAAATATTATTTTCAAAGAGTATGTATACTATTTACAAACAAATATGAGTTTTGAAGAACTGAAATACGCCCTGTGTCAATGACTGCCTCACTATTTAGCAAATTTCTATTGAATAAGAATTCATTCCACAAAAACCTTCCCAAGTGCTAGAACTCCATGCTAACTTCTTTGGGACTAATTGGAAACAAACAAAAAAACTCAATGAAAAATACAGAGTATAGTAAACTCTTGACTTCTGAGTTGTGACACAGAAAAGAAATTTTAGAATATTGATTTGAAAAGACCTGATCTTGGTCACAGCACATAAATATCCTAGAACAGGGAGCTAAGGTAGGCCCAAAGAGCATATTTCTGAAAAAGTGAGTGATGATAGATTTATCATACAGTTTCCCTCTCATTTAACTCATCATTTAGAATTACAGCTCAAAGGGTATGAGGTAGGAAAATCTTTTTCAGACCAACTGAGTCTCTGATTCTTTCCTTCTTCCTATTATATTTATTAAGATCCATGAGAGTAGAAACTATCTTTTAGCTTATTTCTGCAATTTCCAGAGCTTAGCATAACACCTCATATTAAGTACATACAGGAAAACTATAAAAAGTTTATAGAGCCGGCGCCGTGGCTCAACAGGCTAATCCTCCGCCTTGCGGCGCCGGCACACCGGGTTCTATTTCCGGTTGGGGCGCCGGACTCTGTCCCGGTTGCCCCTCTTCCAGGCCAGCCCTCTGCTGTGGCCCAGGAGTGCAGTGGAGGATGGCCCAGGTGCTTGGGCCCTGCACCCCATGGGAGACCAGGAGAAGCACCTAGCACCTGGCTCCTGCCATCGGATGAGCGCGGTGCACCGGCCGCAGCGCGCCTTCCACGGCAGCCATTGGAGGGTGAACCAACGGCAAAGGAAGACCTTTCTCTCTGTCTCTCTCTCACTGTCCACTCTGCCTGTCAAAAATAAAAATAAAATAAAATAAAAAAAAATAAAAAGTTTATAGAAAAATGGAATTAAAACACAAACTTATTCTGGTACCAAATCTGTTGAAATACATGCATTATTTTTCATAATGCACATTTTTCATGATCTTTTTGAAGATTCTTTTTTCCAGCATTTTTATGTTAATGTGATATTAATGCAATAAGAACAGATTCAGTGTAGCTCATAGATACAATTTTAAGAATACAATAGTCCCTTCTCCCTCCCTCACCTTCTTTCTTTCATCTTTTTTAGTTTTTGAGATAACATATTTTTAATTTACATTATAGTCAAAGGTTTAACGCTCTGACAAAAAGTTCAACATGTAAACAGCAAAAAGACCCTAATTCAATGGAAATATAGGAAAGGGTTTTATACCCTCAATACTGTAGAATGAATACATGCGTGAATGAACAAATGATTATTTGAGGATTTGAGTTACACAGTTAAAAGTTAAAGATGGGCAAATAATTTTTAAAAGTAGGACAAGAATATATAAACACCCGAAGGTTTGTTACAAACAGCAAAAGAATAAGCACCAGCCATGAGTAACTTCACAGCCAATCAAAGCATCACAGTCCTACAGGGAAGGTGATAATAATGACAATCATTAAAAGAATAATATTCAGGCGGCTCACTAAGCTAATCCTCCACCTGCAGCGCTGGCATCCGGGGTTCTAGTTCCAGTTGGGGCACCGGAATCTGTCCAGATTGCTCCTCTTCCAGTTCAGCTCTCTGCTGTGGCCTGGGAAGGCAGTGGAGGATGGCCCATGTCCTTGGGCCCTGCACCCGCATGGGAGACCAGGAGGAAGCACCTGGCTCCTGGCTTCGGATCCATGCAGCATGCCGGCTGCAATGTGCTGGCTGCAGAGGCCACTTGGGGGGTGAACCAATGGAAAAAAAGAAGACCTTTCTGTCTCTCTCTCACTGTCTAACTCTGCCTGTCAAAAAAAAAAAAAGAGTAACGTTCAGATCCTATTTTATAATTCACAATGCACTTGCCTATATTATGGCCTTCATCCTCATGGCAAATGTTGAGGTATAAATAAATCTTAAAAAAAAAAGAAAGAAAATGATATTACAAAATCATTGTCACATAGTCAAAGAAAATGAAGTCAAAGAATATAGGTAAAATGGACAGTTTATAAGTATTGTATTATAATATTTGTTAGCTTCTCTAAATAATTTGTACCGATTTTTATTCTAGATAACTATCTTTTTCTAATAACACTTTTAAAGATACATTTATTTATTTGTAAGGCAGAGTTACAGAGAAGGGGGAGGCAGAAGGAAAGAAACCTTCTCTCTGCTGGTTCACACCCCCCCCCCTCAAATGGCTGCAATAGCTGGGATTGGGCCGGACTGAAGCCAGAAACCTGGAATTTCTTCCAGGTCTCCCACGAAAGTGACAGGGACCCAAGCACTTGGGCCATCTTTCACTACTTTCCAGGCACATTAGCATGGAGCTGCATTGGAAGTGGAGCAGCAGGGACTCAAGCTGGTACCCGTATGGGAAGCTGGTATTGCTGGTATTGCCACTGTGCCACAAAGCCAGCTTCTCTAGCAACACTGTATAGACATAGCTTTGCATTCGTTTGTTATAGAGACTTAAAGAGAACTAGTCTACATTTCATATGCTGTAGACCCACTACATCTACCTATTTCAAGAAACATTTTTATAAACATGAAATCTCATTGACAAGATATAACTTTCCCATCTCCTTAAGATTCCATACATGTGCTCATAATAACGACTTTTAAACTCTCATGATAGAAAATTTTAAACACATTTCAAAGTTAAGAGAGTAATATACGATCCAATGTGAATCAATACTAAGCTTCAATAATTATCATTTTCCTAATCTTATTCTCATCTTTATTTTTAATTGACTAAGTATAAATGGTTTCCAAAACTTGGTTGGAAAATTGGGGTTTTAAAAAAAGAAACCTTAATAAAACTTAAGTGGCTACATACTATTTAAAAAATTTTTATGATCAATTAGGTTTTAAAATCATGTCCTTTGTGTTCTTTAGAAATTAAGAAGAATTACAAATGTTTTAATTAATGAGAGATATTTAAAGGAAAAAATACATAGATAAATGTTGAGACCTACTATGAATTTGAGAAATTAAAAAGAAGATATGTCCTTGCTGTCTTACAGGTTAACATCGTATTTATAAAAACACACAAAGAGACCAGTATAAAAAGAATAAAAGCATCACCAAATACAACTATAAGCTATCTAACTATGCCATACATCATTCTGATGTCAGATAATTGGAGAAATATATTTTGAGAGATGTATCATGTAAAAAGGCTTTATAATTGACATGTATGATCAATATGTCAATGGTGCAGATAAAAATTTCACATATAATGACTGATAAGGCAGAGACTTGAGAAAAAAGTGCCTCTGTCGTACAATTACCTAAAGTATATAACTATACTCCCATCTTCAACTTCAAGTTCTTTTTAGAATTTTGACAAGCAAGAAACAAGGATTTCCTGCCTTATGATTTCTTTGTTCTACATGTAGTCTTTAATCCTGTTGTATGTAATTAACTGAAAGTAAATTTACAGTAATGGTGATATTTTTTAAAAAACTCTCTATAACAGAAATGATCATAAAATCTGTCTAACAAAATATTTTCTGAGCATTCCTATTACAAATCGTGCTACTGCTTTTTCAAAACTGTACCAGATACTATTCTTAAAATGAAAGAAAAAAGGAACAAGTCAAACCTAGATGACATGGAAAGAGCTAATAAAGACAACGATGAAAAATAAATGAAAACAGAAAGAATACACAGGGAAAAAATTGATTCAAACCCAAGAAACACACACACACACACACACACACACACAACAACAACCAAATAAATCCCTATTTCAGGTTGATTTACATTTACATTTGAAAATCAGTATAGTTGACCATATTAATAAGCTAAAAAGAAACACTATAAAAGCATTTCACTGTAGAAATTGAAAAACTCAATTTCATTTATAATTAAAAACAAAAACACGAAGCCAAGTTGAGACAGAAGAAAACTGCCTCCATCCGAAAGACAGCAACAGCAAAAATCTCTCACATATCCTCATACTTGGTTGTAAACACAGGACAGAACAGAAATACATGTAACCATATACCTTAAAGGAGACAAAATTTACAATTAGATCCTGTAGAAGCAGGAGAAGCTAGAACAACATACTATATTCAACCAAAAGTGTGCAGCGTGGCAAAAAACTGGAAAGTGAGACCCCCATTCATGAACAAAAGCAGTCAGTGGAAACTCCAAGTAGGCCCAGATGTTGAATTTAAGAATGGCCAAAAGACTTGAGCAAAGACTTCAAAAAGATGGTCCACAAGCACAGGAAAAAAAAGCTCAACATAATTATCAAGGACATGCAAATTAGATGACATATCATACCCAGAATGTTTAAAATAATTTTTAAAAACAAACAATACCAAATATTGCATGGTTGTAAACTTTTTTTTTTTCAAACTTTTATTTAGAATATAAATTTCCAAGGTACAACTTAAGGATTACAATGGCTTCCCCCCCCCCACTTTCCCTCTCCCCTCACAACCCTCCCCCCTTACCCGCTCCCTCTCCCCTTTCATTCACATCCAGATTCCTTTTTCAATTCTCTTTGTATACAGGAGACCAGTTCAGTATGTGTTAAGTAAAGATTTTGACCATTTGCCCTCATATAGCACCACGAAGTGAAATATACTATTTGAGTACACGTTATAGCATTGAATCACATTGTACAGCAAATTAAGGACAGAGATCCTGCATGATATATTTTTTTTTGAATTTGATTAATTTTTTATGCGATTTCTAATAACAATGAGCTTTTTTTCTTTTTCGATTATCTTTATATACAGAAGATCGATTTAGTATGTATTAAGTAACGATTACATCAGTTTGTACCCACACAGAAACACAAAGTGTAAAAATTCCGTTTCAGTGCTAGCTATAGCATTACTTCACATTGGACAACACATTAAGGACAGATTAGTTGTAAACGGTTAAGGACTACAAATCCTTTGCAAAAATATCTGGCAGTATCTCATAAAGTAAAACATACATTCACCCTATGACAACAATTCCATTCTTAGGTATTTACTTAAGAAAAATGAAAAAAATGTGTTTTTATAGACTTGACAAAAATGCTGATAGCTAACTGCTTATAATTGACAAAAATGTCAAAGGGCCCAAATGTTCATCAACAAGAAAGTAAAAAAACAAATTGTGATAGTCATATGATAAACTAGTACTCAGCACTAAAAATCAAGAACCAGTTATGGTTACAACAGTATGGTTAACTCTCAAACCATATATGGAGACGACACAAGAGGTGAATATATGTTTGTATTTATATTAAATGCCATGACAGGCAAAGCTAAGCCATGGTAACAGAAATCACTACTGTGTTTGTACAGGAGTAGGGGGTGGTGGGTGTGCCTGGAAAGACATGCCACAATTTTCTGAGGTCATGGAAATGTTCTACATCTTAGTTGTTGTATTGTTTATATGGGTGTATATATTTATCCAACTTTGCTGAAATGTAAGCTTGTGATCTGTGTATTTTACTGTGTGTAAACTATACTTCACAAAATTGATTTTTATAAACTATGTTACAGTTTTTGTTAAAATGAGTCATTTATTTATTTGAAAGTAATAGTTACAGAGTCACAGAGAGAGACATCTTCCACTAGCTGGTTCACTCCCCAGATAGCCACAACAGCAAGGAGCTAGGCTGTGCCAAAGCTAGGAGCCAGGAGCTTCATCTGGGTCTCCCATGTGCTTTGACAGGAGCCTAAGGACTTGGGCCATCTTCTGCTGTTTTTCCCAGGCCATTAGCAGAGAGCTGGATTGGAAGTAGAGCAGCCAAAAGTCAAACCAGAACCCACAGTAATGGCTTTACCCTCTATACCACAACAATGGTCCCATGTTCCAGTTTTTATAAACCTAACTATTTATCTTGAAGTTAGACTTCAAAATAACCAGATTGGCTTTTTTCAAAAAAAAAAAAAAAAAAAAAAAAAAAAAAAAAAACCTTGAAAAGTTTGACCTCTGAAATCTTTTCAGAAAGTTTATACCTCTGTTGAAGTGGGCTCCTGAGAATGCCCACCCTCTACCCTATTGGACTGACCTATGTGAACATACCTGCTCTGGCTCCTGCTTCCTTAAGGTCCCGTTCTCAGCTTAAGGGACAGTATATGGAAAGCAGAGTTGCCTAAGGTTTGTATTTGTTTCACTAATAAGATATTTAGCTCTCTCTTTTTTAAAGGCTCGAGGGGTCTTTATATCAAAGAGCTGCAATAATTTCATACTCCACAAGGAAAATTGGACATACTGAGGTCCCAGAACATTTGTCAAATAATGCCACATAGGATGCTCTGTTTCTTCTGCTTTTTTGCTTACAGAGGTGTAGACACAGTCAACTTTCAGAGGACTAATTGGGACTCAAAACTTGGAGTCAAGAAAGGGTCTAATCTGGAATATGTGTTATGAAAAACTAATTGCTGTGTGTACATACAGTACCTAAATACATATTTATAAAACAAATAAGAGAACATTGAACTTAAACTTTAACACTACAGTATCTCATAGCACTAAGTTCACTGCATCATAACTCTTTGTTTATTCCTTATGTATTTACTGAGCATGGTTTTGGGCCATGGGATACAACAAGGAACAAAACAGACAAGAACACCTGTTCTCAAGTAGTTTGTATTCCAGATAAGAGGCAAACAGTAAATAAAATAAGTGGCAGACTATATTAGAAGGTAAGAAGAAATTCTGAGAAAATCAAAGCACAAGAGATGAATAGCATCCCCATTTTAAGTGATATGGTCAGAGAAAGGGTGGTAACATGCAGCAGAAAACTGAAGAAAGGGAGGGAGCAAGCCTCAAATATCTAATGAAAGGAAAAAGTGCCTGCTATACCCAGGAATCCAGCGGACACTGGCACAGATGGAAGCAAGTGAGTGAAACAGAATGAGTAAGGTTCCGTATCTAATCTTCCTGCTCTGGGAGGGCAGGAATGGGATCTTCCATCTCTGTTGCTGGGGATTTTAGAAAAGTAATCTAAAGACCAAGGAGTAATTGAAAATGTACTGTTTAGTTTTCCTTTTATTAGAAAAATCACTTGCTGGCACCATTGCTCACTTGGCTAATCCTCCACCTGTGGCGCCGGCATCCAATATGGGCACGGGGTTCTAGTCCCGGTTGTTGATCTTCCAGTCTAGCTCTCTGCTGTGGCCCAGGAAGGCAGTGAAGGATGGCCCAAGTGCTTGGGCCCCTGCACCCGCATGGGAGACCAGGAGAAAGCACCTGGCTCCTGGCTTTGGATCAGTGTAGTACCCGTCATAGAGGCCATCTGGGGGGTGAACCAACGGATTGAAGATCTGTCTCTCTCTCTCTCACTGTCTAACTGTCAAATTTTTTTGAAAAATCACTAAAACTTTACCTTATAATCCATAGATGGAACTTATTCTGTAACTGTAAAATAGTCTATTGAATTTCAGTTCTAAAAAAAATTCTTATCATTAATGGTGAGGTTATCATAAACTAGGTACCTGGATCATATATATATATATATTTTCAAAGTATACAAGTCCTATCTAGAAACAATAAGGCTTGGGGCCACATAATTATAATTTTTATCTTTTAAAAGGCCGGACTTAGTAGAATACCCAAACCCCTAATGTATGTGGTTTTATCTTTCCTTGTTGTAGTGTATTTTCTTACAATGCCCTTATCTACTACTAATCTTTGTGCATTATAATCCTCTGTAATAACATGAGTCATCTACCATTGGTTCCACAATAAAGGATGATAAATAGTGTTAACAGAACAAGCTACAATTTTCTGTTTATAATTGAATACAAAGTTCACCATTTATTTCCTATAAATGGGTTTCAAATGTTAGCTAGCCTCTGGCCTCAGTTCCCTCATCTGTAAAATGTGGGCTAAACATTAGAACATGCCTCACAGGTATACTGCAAATAATATAGAATTAAATGAGAAAATACATGATACTTTTATCTCTTCATTCTGGTAATCAACCAGTAACCAAAAAGCACAGAGAATAGGGGACCTACCTTGCCATGCTCTTCCTTCCTTTATGACAGTACCAAAGAAGAGGCACATTGTGTTTTTATAAAGAGCCATCAAAAATAGTTTTTAAATGAATGACTCCAGCTAAACAGACTATGCATAATTCTCTCATCTATTTACTCATTTACATAATTTTCAACTGTGGAATCAAAATAATTGATTTTGGGGCCGGCTGTGGTGCAGCAGGTTAAAGCCCTGGCCTGAAGCACTAGCATCCCATATGGGCACTGGTTCTGGTCCCAGCTGCTCCTCTTCTGATACAGCTCTCTTCTGTGTCCTTGGATAGCAGTGGAAAATGGCCCAAGTCCTTGGGCCCCTGCACCCAGAAGCAGCTCCTGGCTCCTGGCTTCGATTCGGCGCAGCTCCAGCCATTGTGGCCATCTGGGGAGTGAACCAGCAGATGGAAGACCTCTCTCTCTGTCTCTACCTCTCTCTCTGTAACTGTCTTTCAAATAAATAAAATAAATCTTAAAAAAAAATAATTTCAGTTGAGACCCATGCAACAAATAATTCTCTAATAAAATTGCACCAATATGAAAAAGGAGAAAATCTTCAGGAGATAGGGCTAGATAAAGATTTCTTAGACTTGATTACAAATGTATCATTCAAAATTAGTAAAACATGATAAAGTAAACCTCAAAAAAGTTAAAAAATTTTGATGATCTTTGAAAGATTCTAAGAGGATAAAAAAGGCAATCTACAGATTTGCAAACTGAGTACCTTACAAAGGACTAAGAATTCTCAACATTCAACAGCAGAAAAAAACTGAAAGAAAATGGACAAAAGGCATAAAGATACATTTCACAGAGCAAGATATACAGAGGGCAAGTACATATATGAAAAGATGTTCTAAAGTATTAATGAATCATTAGGAAAAAGCAAATTATATCAAAACAATCATTATCACTTATGAGGAAGGCTAAAATAAAAAAACATAATATTAAATGTTGGTGAATATGTTGAGAAACTGGATTACTCATATATGGCTAGTAAAATGTAAAATGATACAGCCAGTCTGAATAACAGATTGGCATAATTTTTATTAACTAAACATATACTTAGGGCCAACAATTGTACTCTTGGACATACATCATAGAGAGATGCAAACTTATGTTCACACTAAAACCTATATAAGAATGTGCATGGCAAAGATGCATGCTTACTGAAAATGAAAGGATAGGAAGATAGTCCATGCTAACAGAAACCAAAAAAGAGCTGGTATAGCCATCCTAATGTCAGACAAAATAAACTTTAACACAAACACAGTTAAAAGAGGCAAATAAGGGCATTATGTAATGATTAATGGATAAATTCAACAGGAAAATGTGATAAACATATATGCACCTAATCACAGGTCACCTAGCTATATAAAACAAATATTAATAGAAGAAAAGGGAGACATAGACTCAAACATAATAGTAATGAAGGACTTCAATACCCCACTTTTAGCAATGGACAGATCAACCAGAAAGAAACTCAGCAAGGAAACAGCAAAGTTAATTGACACTGTAGACCAAATGGACCTAATGGATATCTACAGAACTTTTCATCCTACAGTTTCAGAATATACATTCTTCTCACTGGTGCATGGAACTTTCTCTAGGATAGGCCACATGCTAGGCCATACAGCAAGTCTCAGCAAATTCAAAAACATCAGGAAATGGAAGAGGCACCAAATAAATGAGTTGTCAATGCATCTCAAGGATTTAGAAAAGCAACATCAAGCCAAACCCAAAATTAGGAGAAAAGAAATAATTAAAATTGAAGAGGAAATAAACAAAATTGAAACAAAAAGATAAATAAAATGAAAGGCTGGCTTTTTGAAAAAAATAAACAAAATTGAAACATCATTGGCCCAATTAACCAAAAAAAAAAAAAAAAAAGGAAAGATCCAAATCAATAAAATTAGAAATTATAAAGGAAATGTAATACTAGATACCACAGAAATTAAAAAGAATTATCAGAAATTACTACAAAGAGCTGTATGCCAATAAACTGGGAAACTTAGAAGAAATGGATGGATTCCTGGACACATACAACATACCTAAATTGAGCCATGAAGACACAGAAAATCTAAAAGAACCAATAACCAAGATGGAAATTAAATCAGTAATACTTTCCAAAGAAAGAAAAGCCCAAGAATAGATAGCTTCACTACTGAATTCTACCAGACATTTAAAGAACTAACTCCAATTCTTCAAGCTATTCAAAGAGAGAATATCTCTAAACTCCTTCTATGAAGCCAGCATCACCTTTATTCCTAAACCTGAAACAGATACAACCAAGAAAGAGAACTACAGACCAATTTCCCTAAAATGGACATAGATGCAAAAATTCTCAACAAAATAGAGCCAATTGAATCCAATAACACATCAGAAAGATCATTCACCAAGACCAAGTGGGATTTATCGCTGGTATTCAGGGATAGCTCAACATTCACAAAATCAATCAATGTGATACATTACATTAACAACCTGAAGAACAAAATCTATATTATTATCCCAATAGATGCAGAAAAAACATTTGATAAAATACAACACCCTTTCATGATGAAAACCTTAAGCAAATTAGGTATAGAAGGAACATTCCTCAACATAATCGAGGCAATTTATGACAAACCCATGGACAGCATTTTATTGAATGAGAAAAAGTTGAAAGAACTCCTACTGAGTTCCGGTACCAGACAGAGATGCTCACTCTCAGCAATGCTATTTATTATAGCTCTGGAAGTTTTAGCCAGATCCATTAGGCAAGAAAAAGAAATTAAGGGTATACAAATTGGAAAGGAAGAAGTCTACCAATGCCTATTTGCAAATAACATGATTCTATATATAGGAGATCCAAAAGACCCCACTAAGATGATATTAGAACTTATAAAAATTTGGTAAAGTGGCAAGATATAAAATCAATACACAAAAATCAACAGCCTTTGTATACACAGACAATACCATGGCTAAGAAAACTTTTAAGATCAATCCCATTCATAATAGCTGAAAAAAAAATTTAAATATCTTAGAGTAAATTTAACCAAGGACATCAAAGATTTCCACTATGAGAATTATAAAACTTTAAAGACACAGATAGAAGGAGGCACAAAAAAAGGAAAAATCTTCATTTTCATGGATTGGAAGAATCAATATCATCAACAAAATGTCCATACTATCATAAGCAATTTACAGATTATATGTGACACTAATCAAAATACCAAGGATATTCTTCTTACATATAGAAAAAACAATGCTGAAATTCATATGGAAACACAGGAGACCCGAATAGCTAAAGTAATCTTATACAACAAAAACAAAGCCTGAGGCATCACAATACCAGATCTCAAGACATATTACAGGGAAGTTATAAGCAAAACAGCGTGGTCCTGACACACACAAAAAAAAACAGATTGATAGACCAATGGAACAGAATAGAAACTACAAGAATAAACTCATGCATCTACAAACAACCAATCTTTAACAAAGGAGATAAAATCAATCCCTGGAGCAATGACAAACGGTGCTGGGAAAACTGGATCTCTGCATGCAGAAGTATGAAGCAAGACCCCTACTTTACACCTTACACAAAAATCCATTCAAAATGGAATAAAGATCTAAACATACAACCTGATATCATGAAATTATTAGAAAACATTGGGGAAACCCTGCAAGACATTGACATAGGCAAAGACTTCTTGGAAAAGACCCAGAGGCACAGGTAACCAAAGCCAAAATAGACAAATGGGGTTACATCAAATTTAAAAGCTTATGCACTGCAAAAGAAACATTCAGCAAAGTTAAGAGGCAACCAACAGAATGGGAGAAATTATTTACAAACCATGCAACTGATAAAGGATTAATAACCAGAATATATAAAGAGATCAAGAAACTCAACAACAAAACAACCCAGTTAAGAAATAGGCAAAGATTTAAAAATCCATTTCTCAAGAGAGGAAAGTAAAATAGCCAATAGACATATGAAAAAATGTTCAGGATCACTAGCC
The DNA here is from genome assembly GCA_949820135.1 of Sylvilagus floridanus. Taxonomy (NCBI): domain Eukaryota; kingdom Metazoa; phylum Chordata; class Mammalia; order Lagomorpha; family Leporidae; genus Sylvilagus; species Sylvilagus floridanus. Next base: position 53,537,477 of record OX463227.1, on the reverse strand, counting down.
ATCAGGGAAATGCAAATCAAAACCACAATGAGTTTTCACCTTACCCCTGTTAGAATAGCTATCATACAGCAATCAACAAGCAACAAATGCTGGTGAGGATGTGGATAAAAAGGCACCCTTATTCACTGTTGGTGGGAATGCAAACTGGTACAGCCATTGTGGAAGACAGTATGGCAATACCTCAAAAATCTGAATATAGACCTACCATATGACCCAACCATTCACTCCTGGGAATTTACCCAAGGGAAATGAAATCAGGATATGAAAGAGTTATCTGTACTCCCATGTATATTGCAGCTCAATTTATAATATCTAAAATATGGAATCAACCCAAATGTCAATTTTAGACTAGCTGAAATTATGGGATACATACACCATAGAATACAACATAATGGTAAAAAAAAAAAAAAGAAAAGAAAAGAAAAATCCTGTCATTTGTAACAAAATGGATGTAACTGGAAAACATTATACTTAGTCAAATAAGCCAGTTCCAAAAGGACAAATACCATTTATTCTCCCATATCTATGGTAACTAATAGTCTCTAAAACGTAATCTATGGAAGTGAAATAGACACTTTGAGATGCGATGACTTTGAACAGCCTTGTCTCAGCTGTTGAGGAACAGGTATTTTTTTTTCCCCACACTATTTCTTGAACTCTTTACTTAGTAAAGAATTAGTCCCATGTACATAAAGTTCATCAAAAATATATCTAAGGAAAAAATAAGAACGCGAATAGGAGAGGGAGGAGGAAGGAGGATGGGAGTGCAGGTGGGAGGGCAGCTAGTGTGGAAAGAACCACTATGTTCCTAAGGTTGTATTTAGGAAACACATGAAATTCATATACCTTAAATAAAATGTTTCCAGGGTTTTTTTTTTAGAAAAAAAAAGGTCAAAAAAAATGTTCATATTATCTTCTTTCTTGATATCAAAACTGGAAACAATTCAGATGTACTTCATCACCATAAATAGGATAAAGGTACAGCAAATCTTTCATTTATTTCTATCATCTGTACATGAATTTACAATTATCTCCAAATAGAAAGTTTAATTAAATAAAACCACTGTGGGGCCAGCATGAGGTACAGTAAGTTAACTCACTGCTTAAGATGCTGGCATCCCACATTGGAGTGCCAATTTGAGTCCTGGCTGCTCCATGTCTAATCCAGTCTCCTGCTAATGTGCCTGAGAAGGTAGTAGGTGGTGGCCAAAGTAGTTGAGCCTCTGCCACCCATGTGGGAAACTCAGATGGAGTTTCTGAAAGCTGGCTTCATACTGTCCCAGCTCTGACTGTAGCAGATATTTGGGGAATGAATCAGTGGATAGACTATCTCTCTCTCTCTCTCTCTCTCTGCGTGTGTGTGTGTAAAATGTCTTAAAACCCACTGTGTACAAATTATACTTCTTAAAAATCAGCAGGAAAGCAGTTTTGAAACTTGTTTACATTTTAATGTGCTTGCTTGTTTGAGAAATTAAAGTGCTAGAAGAAGCTGATGTTTATCCTATCTACACTATATGCAGTAACAGCAATTTCAAATTACTACTGCAAAAAAAATCCAAAATGTTGATTGTATCATGTATTCAAAAGTATGAAAACATGAGCAGTTATTGAGTTCCTGCTAACCTCAAGGAATAGAATCCGAATAGAACGCAAAAATAACATATTGATAAAGTAGAAAAAGAAAGAGAAGAACAAAGAAGAGATAAACACTTAGTTCCAAAGAGATGGTAGGAAAAAAAAACCCAGAGTACCAATCCCTGTGGTCCAGTTTTCTAGTACAATGTTTAATTGCAATGATATAGTGAATAAGATAGGCTGATTAGTAAGGGATTCTAAGTGACTGAAGAGATGAGCGCAGAGTTAATTCTTGTGCTCAGAAATTTTTGTTGTTGCTGTTGTTGTTAGCCCCCACATCCATGGCCAGAACATAATGGGGATGATCAGAGGCCAAAGTAGATCAAACAACCACATGTATACATATGAGAAATCTACTCATAAGCACAACTCTGCAAACAGGTTAAAAAACAATTGGATAGTACATTTGAAATAGTTGTACTGTATGTTAGGTGAATTATAGCCCAACAAATTTATTTTTACAAAACAAAAACAAAATACAAACATCCCTATATAAGCACAAGTGTACAAACACGCACACAAACAAATATACATGTACAGACTATTCTGTTGTTTTTACTGATGAAAAAAAAAAAATCAGGAAACTGGAAAGGCATACCCTCAAAGAACCAAGTTATTTGGATTTTGAGTTAGACAGAACCATCTGCTTTGACCATAAGCGTGATCAAGAAAGAAAAGATCTGAGAAGCCAGTAAGTGACTTATTAGAGGGATAATCCTATAAATGATTTAAGAAAGGAAGTGCAACTATCAGTGAGTAGTGATGTGACTTAGGACCCAACTGAATGGTCAACTGAATATCAAAACTGGACAGACTAAAGATTAGAGAAAGAATGTGTCAAAATGCACAACAAATAGAATATAGCATAGGAAAGAAATGCTAAGAAGGTCATAATAACATCACATTTAAGTTCCACAAAAGTTAATACACTCCTCTAGAACTGGGCCTTAAGAAGGATCAGTGGACCATCTTAAACTGTTACATGCGATATGAAAGACATTAGATGTGTTGGAAAACTCTTAGATGCACTGAAGATAATAATTAACTACTTTACAAAGTGATTCCAAGAATATACCTAAATCATCTGGCCATGGTTAAACACTGCTATTTTTAAAAAATGAAACAATTTTTTCATAACATACTAAAAAAACAAAACAAAAAACAATCCCAAGCAAAGTGCCTCCACAGAAAGGAGATAAGGGCATAATTTTCTTAATGTGTCACATAGAGTAACAGATGATAAAACTTATGATAATGAATATAAACGGCCCACATGCCCCCATGGAGTCACAGAAACTGAGTGGCTGAAAAAAATCCAATCTAAAACCATATTTCTTATCAGAGTACCAAAGATAGTAAGATACAGTATTGATCAAAAAATGTTAAATATTTACCAATTTAACAACAAAACTGGAAAGAATATAATTTTAGAAGTGGCTGGTTTGAAGATTTTCAAAAAAGCATTCAGGTAAAAAAGGTCATTATATTGAAAACAGCCATAATTAATCACTAAAATATTATTATGTATAAAATAAAGTAGGACTATATTTACTGAAATTAAAATGAAAAACAGGATATTTTAATTCCATAATCAGATCTACAAATTCAATAAACACATTTTAAAGAACTCAAAGAGGAAAATGAATATGATTTTTAAAATTAGCATAAAAATAGTAGAAAACTTCAAAATGAAACAAAAGTAATCTGAGCTGTCTTTTTTCTTTTGTTTTTGCTTTACTGTGATGTACAGGAGTGGATAGGCAGTTAGAGATGCTGATCCAAATGGAAGTGAGAACTTTTTCAGGTAAGATCAGCATTCTAGCCAGAATCTACAGAAATTCACCGAAATATTCATAAGTGTCTGTATGGTAGGTAAAGACAAACATTATTTTCTCCTACTACAGTTAACACTCAACATAACACTTCATCTCTAACACCAGATGTTTGTGGAGTTTTTCCCCCATACCAAGAACTTCTCTAAGAGACTCCAACTGGATGTCCTAAAATTACAACTAACACTCACCAGAGATAGCACAGACTCTGCATTTCAAGAGCTTAGGCCCTCATGACAGCCTCACACTTCAGCTGTCAATTCTAAGTCTAATTCTAAGTCTAATTCAGATGTCAATTCTAAGATAGGTCATGACCTATCTTTCTGACCAACTAACTATAACTTCAAGAGATCCATGATTCTCTCATCAGGCTCAATTAATTTGCTAGAACAGCTCACAGAACTCAAGAAAACACTTTCTTATGTTTACCAGTTTATTACAAAGGATATGACAAAGGATGCGGATGAAGATCCAGATGGAAGAGATGCATAGGTAAGGTATGCAGGAGGGGGAGGAGAGTTCCCATGCCTCTCTGAAGATGCTAATTGCCAGACACATCCATGGATTTGGGGTTTTTGTGGAGGCTTCATCACACAGTCATAGTCAACTATTAACTCAGTCTCCAGCCCCCTCTCCTCCCCAGAGAATCAGAGTATGGCTGCCAATTGCTAGCTTCTGTCCATGGCTTTGTCTTTTGAGTAACCAGGCCCGATCCAAAAGTTCACCAAGAGTCACCTCATTAGAACAAAAGATGTTTTTATCGCCCAGATAATTCCAAGAGATTAGAGGTTCTGTGTAAGAAACCAGGATCAATGACCCAATATTAGGACAAAAAATTATGTACCGAGCCCTTCTATCACTCATGAAATTATAACAGTTTTAGGAGCTCCGTGCCAGGAACCACATATAGAAGCTAAATATATATTTCCTACCATATGACAGTATCACAGAATTCAAGGCAGAGGTTATGTAAACATACTATGAGATAATCATCTGCTATGGTACAATGTTTTCTAGCCACAAGTTGCCTGAATAAAAATTATGTACAGAGAAGGTATTTGTCTAGTGGTTAAGGTGCCAGTTTGGATGCCCCCGAACCACATCAGACTACCTGGGTTACTTTCCCAACTGTGGCTCAGATTCCAGATTCTTGCTAATGCAGACCCTGGGAGGCAGCAGTGATGGTTCAAAATAGTTGGGTTCTTGTCAACCATGTGGGAGACCAGGATCGAGTTCCTGGCCCCTGGCTTTGGTCTATTCCAATCTCAGCCATTGTGGGAATTCAGAGTGAACCGATAAACAGAAGTGGTTTTTTTTTTTTTCTCTAATTTTAAAAAATCAATGGTACAGTTACTGCAAATGAACATAATCTATGAATAGCTCCACCTAGGAAAAGATTCTGGCTCAATTCTTGGTTTCTTTGGAAATAAGTTGACAATCCCATACAGTGATCAGTGAAAGACCACTACAAAACACATCAAACACCAGAGTTAAATGAAAGGTTTGTTGTCCAGTGGGGTAAAACCTGAGAGGCTGGAGGGAGAGGGTGAGAGGGTGAAAAAATAGAGGAGTCAAGAAAGAGCGCGTGTGTGTGGGAAAGCAAGTCCTGTTATAGCCTTGCAGTGGGTAGGGACGTGGGAGCAATTAATTCCATTAGGGTGGGGGTGGAGCTGACACTTGTGGTTGGGCCATTTGGTCACCTGACTTTTAGCAGGCCAGGCTGGGCTGAGGAGAGAAACTTACTGTGCAAGATAGTGATGGGGCCAGAGCCTAAGATGGCACTGGAGGGTTGAGATGGCACCTCAGATAAGGCAGCACCACTTCACTAAGTCAGGCATACCAGACCATGAGAAACAGCTTCATGCTTAAACTGCTTTGTGTGGATCATCCTCTCTGCCACACTCTCCTCTCTCATGTTAGGACCAAAGAAAAATTCTTTGATAGGGGTTAAACTGCAGGGTGACTTAGCTCATTATCTCAAATTCTGTACTACTAAGAGGGCCAAGAAAACACCCGTTTCAGACACCAACTCTATACCATGCAAAGCTGGGTTACATCCTCTTTTTTAAAGATTTATTTTATTTATTTGACAGGCAGAGGAAGAATGAGATGGAGACAGAGGATAGAAGAGAGAAGAGAGAGGAGAGAGGAGAGAGAGATCTTACATCTGCTTGCTGTCTCAGTTCATTCCCCAAGTAGTCACGAATAGCCAGGGCTGGGACTGGCCAAAGTCAGGAGCCCAGAACTCTATCTGGGTCTCCAACATGGGTGGCAGGGACCTAAGCACTTGGGCCATCTTCTGTTGCTTTCCCAGGTGCTTTTGCTGGGAACTGGGTCAGAAGTGGAGGCACTAAGACTAGAACCAGTGCTCACATAGGATCCTGGTATTGCAGGCGGCCCATTGGATCACACCCTCTTATCAAAAGTCCATACCTTATAAACATTGATCATCATAGTCCACTAAGAAATTCAGTCAATTTACATTAAGAATTTACACAATATTTATTGAGACAACCTGAAAACAAAGCTTAGAATTAACAAAATTAAACCAAAACAAGCAACGAAATTACAAAATAATTAGAAAATAAAAGGTTGTCCTAAGAGAAGTTAAAAAGTACTCAGGATATAGTATTTTGATTTCTAAATAGATGACAGCAAAGGAAAGAACCCTCAGAGACCTGAAGAGCAACTAAGGGATCTGGAGTTGCATCCAGCCCCACAGCTTGCTGCCTGAGTGCTCTGAGAAAAGGCTCTAACTTCTGTTTCTTTGTCTAAAAAGTGGAGATAATGGTGCTTTTCTCTGGGCCACAGCACAGCGGGTTAAGTCAAAACCTGCATCCCATATGGACACAGGTTCAAGTTCCAGCTACTCCACTTCCAATCCAGCTCCCTGCTAATGGCCTAGAAGAGCTGAGGAAGATGGTCAAGTGCTTGGGCTCCTGCACCAGTGTGGGAAATGAAGCTCCTGACATTGGCCTGGCCAAGCCCTGGACTTCACAGCCATCTGGGGAATGAATCAAAGGATGGAAGATTCTCTCTCTCTCTCTCTCTCTCTCTCCTGCCCTCCTCCCCCCGGCTCCATAACTCTACCTTTCAAATAAATAAAAAAGTCTCTTTAAAAAAGTACTTTTCTCACAAGGTTATTCTGTAGAATAGATAAATAATGAATATAAATAATTACCACAGTACCTGGCTTTACCTTATGCAACAGAACCCTAAAAGTGATACTAGACCCATAAAAGCGATACTCAGAAGTAATCCCTTGACTTTGGAGGCTTTTATTCTAAAAAGCAGAAGATAGAATAAACAAATAGAAGTGAGCTTGGTATGAGTCATTGCTGTGTGTACATACAGTACTTAAATACATATTTATAAAACAAAAAAGAGAACATTGAACTTAAACTTTAACACTATAGGTATCTCATAGCACTTAGTTCACTGCATCATAACTCTTTGTTTATTCCTTATGTATTTACTGACATGGTTTTGGGCCATGGGATACAACAAGGAACAAAACAGACAAGAACACCTGTTCAAGTAGTTTGTATTCCAGATAAGAGGCAAACAGTAAATAAAATAAGTGGCAGACTATATTAGAAGGTAAGAAGAAATTCTGAGAAAAATCAAAGCACAAGAGATGAACAGTATCCCCATTTTAAGTGATATGGTCAGAGAAAGGGTGGTGACATGCAGCAGAAAACTGAAGAAAGGGAGGGAGCAAGCCTCAAATATCTAATGAAAGGAAAAAGTGCCTGCTATACCCAGGAATCCAGCGGACACTGGCACAGATGGAAGCGAGTGAGTGAAACAGAATGAGTAAGGTTCCGTATCTAATCTTCCTGCTCTGGGAGGGCAGGAATAGGATCTTCCATCTCTGTTCCCAATGATTAGTATGAGGCTTAGCAGGGTAGGAATCATTACATAAATGTTCTCTGACTAAGCACATTGATAAGGGAATTATTGAAAGTTCTGAGTTGAATATGTCCCTCTCTAAATCTGTTAAAGTCATTACTGCCATCCCTCAGAAGATGACTTAATTGGAAATAGGATCATTGCAGATGTAAGGAGTTAAGATGAGGTCATACTGGCGCAGCAGGGGCCACTAATGCAATATGACTGGGGTACTTATAAAAACTGAAAATTTGGTCACTCAGACACACACAGATGGAGGATGCCTGTGAGCATGAAGGCAGAGATTAGGGTAACACATCTGCAAGCCACGGGATGCCAAAGACTGAGAGAAACTATCAGAAACTAGGAGAATGACAACGAACACATCTCCCTTACAAATCTCAGAAGGAACCAACCTGCCAACATGTTGACTGCAAACTGATAGCCTTGTCTACTGTCAAGACAGTAAATTTTAGTGAAACTATCACTTTTGTATCTTTTGCTACCTCAAACCCAGTCAAATAATACATTCTTTTGACAATATCATTTAAGGGGAAAATATACAATTTCTAAATGGACCAAAGACTAAATTTTAATAGGGAAACATGCATTTGTAAAGAAGACATGGTGAAAATTCAAACTTATTAGTATAGAAAAAAATTGAAAAAGAAATCATGATTTCCTGTTGTTAGAAAAAATAATGACACTGAGTAGTATTTTTATACATTATATTATATATAATATTATATTATATAATCCCCTCTATTTTTTCAGTAGAATGCTTTTGTTTCAAAAAATGGCATTAAGAATTAATAACCTTAAATTTTTCAAACCTTCAGCTCAGTAATTCAGATTCTAGGAATCTATGATAAAGAAAAGTCTTACAAAAAACACAAGCATTTGGCACAGCAGTGAAGATGTTAACTGGGTGCCCAGATCCCATATCAGGTTGCAGAGGTTCAAGTCCTGTATCCACTTATGATTCCATTTTCCTCTTAATGCACTCCTTGGGAAGCAACATGTGATGATGGTCAAGTGCTTGGGTCCCTGCCACCAATGTAGGAGACCCAGACTATTTCTGGCTCTGTTGTGGGCATTTGGTGAGTGGATTAGCAGATGGAAGTTCTCTCTCAATCTGCTTTGTCTCTCTGCCATTGAAAGAAAGGAAAGAAAGGAAGGGAAAGGAAGGGATGGGAAGGGAAGGGGAGTAAAGGGGAGGGGAGGGGAGGGGAGGGGAGGGGAGGAAAGGGGAGGGGAGGGGAGGGTTGGGGAGGGGATCATATAAACCTGGAAAAATACAGAAAGATAATTTCTAATGCTGTTCAAAACACATGAGATGAGAGCATTTCAGGCATGGAAAGCCAAGACACCATGGCAAAAACAGTTCTGCATGAAAGATCTCTGTGCATGAGATCCCAGTGAAAGAAGGGACTATCAAAGAAGGATGTACTTTTCTCTGAAGGAAGGAGAGAACTTCCACTTTGCATATGGCCCTGTCTAAAAAGTGACGGAATTTGTGGACTCAAAAGGCTTCCATAGCCTTGGCAGCTCATGTCAAGAACTTTGGGTGGTCACTGACATCAAAAATTAGAGTGTCAATTGTTAAATTGACAACAGGAGTCACTGTACACTTATTCCGCATGTTGGACCTCTTTCCTTAATGAGGTGTACTATGAGAATTCATGGTAAAACTTGTCTTCAGACTGTTCTTTATACTTTGTGTGGGTGAAAATAGTTGAAATCTCTACTTAGTACAGAGTTGGTCTTCTGTATATAAAGTCAATTAAAAACAAATCTTAATGGAAAAATGGAATTGGAGAGAAGTAGGAGGTGGGATGGGAGTGGAGGTGGGAAGGCGGGAATGGGGGGAAGAAACACTGTATCCCTAAAAGCTGTACATATGAGATTTGTATTCATTAAATAAAAACCTTCAAAAAAAAAAAAAACACCACTTGAGAAATAAAAAGTGCCAGAAACCCCAAGTGCTGGCTATTCAAAAAAAAGGATTAAATAAAGATTCATTCACTTACAGGAATATTATAGAAATTAGAAAAATTAGAAAAATTAAAATTAAGACCATGCATATATGAAATGCATAAAGTTTGCATACATTAAATAAAAGTTTCTAAGAAAAAATAAGATCATGCATTATCTGCAAATGTATAGAAGTACAAAAGTAGAACGTGCATTACTGTACACTGGTGACTTTCATGTAGAAGATATGCACATGGAGGGGCCATGCTGTGGCCTAGTGGGTAAAGCTGCCACTTTCAGTGCCGGCATCCATATGGACACTGGTTCAAGACCCTACTGGTCCACTTCTAATCCAGCTCTCTGCTATAAACTGGGAAAGCAGTAGAATATGGTCCAAGTCCTTGGGCCCCTGCACCCCCATGGGAGACCCAGAAGTTCCTGGCTCCTGGCTTTGGATTGGCACAGCTCCGGCCATTGCGGCCATTTGGGGAGTGATCCAGGGGATGGAAGACTTATTTCTCTGCCTCTGCCTCTCTGTGACTCTTCATTTCAAATAAATCTTATCTTAAAAAAGAAATGTACATGGAAACCAAGATATTTTGATTGATATTTGTCCATGGGGATCTTCAAAAATTTCATGGAAATGGATACTATAAAAAAAACTAAGCATAGATTTCAAACTCTTTTGCACCAAAATAAACTTGTATTTTAATTCCATTTTCCATAAACTTTGAGGTATTCTTGTATTTGGTATATGTTCACATATCACTTTGAAAATGCTTTAAGTAATATTCAAAAATGTTATCATAAGACAACATGTGATTAAGCAGCAAGTATACGTAAGTGAATTTAAGAGGAGAGGAAAGTCACATCTAACACTAGTGGTTGAGGGGGAGATGTAACGTAGCAAGTTGAATTTAAACTGTATTTTTATTTTTTAAAAAGGTCTCTCAATCTCTCTCTCTCTCTCTCATTCTGTCTCTTCCTCCTTCTCTGACACTCTACCAAATAACGTCCAAACTCAGATATATTAAATTACTGAATGATGATTACTGATGCTTCTAATAAACTAATACATCAGTCTAACCAAGTAGAAAATTGAGCTCCCTCAAATTTACCAATCTTTCCCATTCCTTCCATATTCACAAACAATGTATCATTACTGATTTTAATAAAGTTTCAGAATTCTGAAATTATAAGAGATTAAAATATAAGATATGCACAATAGAAATTAATTCAAAAATAAGGTTCATTCCTAGTAAAATGAATCCCTCAATACATTCTAAGGTTAATGGGGTCAGGAGCTTGTATTTTTTCTCATCCACAATGATAAGTACATGACAGACAACAAATTCCTTTCTGAGAAATTAACACAGGAAAAATAAAAATGTAAAAGTCTGACAGATAACATTATATAAAAATGTAAAACTTTTTATAATGAAAAACACCATAATGAAAACCTAAAGGCAAACCACAACTGCATAACATTTGCAATATACATATATATATATAGATACATATATATACATATATGAGAAAGTTGCTTCACAATGTTCCCTTATATGTGAATAAGCAAAGAAAAGGAGGAAAAACATTTGCATGCAAATTCACAAAAGGAAACTGAAATGATCAACTAACATACCAAATATGTTAAATCTAAAGACCCCTATCGTGGTGTAGAGGGTTGGGACACTAATTACTAAGCCAACTCCCCAAATCGGAGTGCCAGTTCAAGTCTCAGCTACTCCACTTCCAATCCAGCTTTCTACTAATGGGCTTAGGAATGAAGTAGAAGATGGCCCAAGTACTTGGACCTCTTCCAGCCACATAGGAAACTAAGTTGGAGTTCCTGGCTTTGGCCTGGCCAAGATCTGACTATTTCAGCCATTCAGGGAGTGAACCAGAGGATGGAAGATTTTTCTCTTTCTCTCTGTCGCTCTGGCTTTCAAATAAATAAATAAATCCTTAAGTATGTTCAATCTAATAATTTTTAAATGGGAACTAATATAATGATACTAGTGGTTCACCTAATAGAAATACCAACGTGAAAGGGAAAAATAACATTAAGTTCTTACACAAATATAAGGTAAAGTTTCATATGGCATGTATAATAGACTTAATGTTTCTTTTATATTTTTTTTTTTGTGACAGGCAGAGTGGACAGTGAGAGAGACAGAGAAAGGTCTTCCTTTGCCATTGGTTCACCCCTCAATGGCCGCTACGGCCAGCGCACCATGCTGATCCAAAGCCAGGAGCCAGGTGTTTCTCCTGGTTTCCTATGCAGGTGCAGGACCCAAGCACTTGGGCCATCCTCCACTGCCTTCCTGGGCCACAGCAGAGAGCTGGACTGGAAGAGGAGCAACCAAGACAGAATCCAGTGCCCTTACCAGGACTAGAACCCCAGGGTGCAGGCACCACAGGCGGAGGATCAGCCTAGTGAGCCACAACACCAGCCAACTTAATGTTTCAAAAAAGTGTACACACACCAATGCATACATACATAAAATTTCCACATAATATATATAATTCCTACACAATATATATGGACACAAATGTCTAAAAGAATGCTAAGTAAGAAAACAAGAATTCTTAAAAGATATAAATTAAAAATGTAAATAGCTGTTATCTCTGATGTTCAATTGAAAGGGAAATTTTCTCTGTATTTTTCCACATTATCTGAAACATTTTATAGTGAATACTTATTAGTTTCACAATAATAAAAAACTAAACTTATGTAATCAAAAAATACAATATTAGCATAACCAAACTGAAAAACAGAAGACAACTTTACTTCTCCTGGAACCATATCTGCAATCAACCTCTTGTTCTGAGGTGGCACCTGCCAACTTGGACAATTTTGGGTACCTGTGCCCTACACCACACTGTGGAAGGGAAGGAGAGATAACTACTGAAAGACTACAGCAGAAACATACAGATTCATAACAGAGTTAATAAACAATAATACAGCATTCAAAGAGAAATCTTTAATAAACATGAGTCCTACTGATGAATGTGCATAATCCATTCAGCATTGTTACTATATTCCATGATTAAGCAACTTTACACTGTTCATTAATGTTGGTTAATATTACAGTCCTGTTCACTACAATCAAATGTCAAGTAGCATTACAGAAAACAGTTTTATTATATTTCATTGCTGTGTTTAATTTCTTAGGGGAGGGAGCAACACCTTTGAGTCACAGAGGGTAATTTCATACGATAGAACTGCAGAAGTGACACATTTTTCTGTGTTTAAAGCTACTTTTAGGTGTGTATATAGTGTACTGACTTCATTGACAAAAAATTTTAAAGATATATACAAGAGAAAAATGTAATCAGTGTTTTGAAATGCCTATAACTGAAATCTAGATATTTGTTTATTAATAACAAGCATTTTGTTTTCATTAAGAAAAACAGACTACCTTCTTCAACTCTCAGATTTTCATTTCTTGCACTCAGCATCCTTAAGTGAAAAAGACTGTTCTCAAATTTGTGCGATGGAACACAGGCAGCCATTCGCTATGAAGGATCAGTTTGAAAAGCCAGACACAAATAAAACATCAGCACAAGCTAATTAAAAGGCCATGATTCAATTTAAAAATCCAACTGAGAATAATGTTTCCCCCTACAATATCAACATACTTTGAAATTGGCTGTTTGCCAATATACATAGGATTATATACTAACAAAGACATTCCCCCCCTCAATGTCAGTTAATTATTTTGAGATAATTTGACCTAATCCTATAGCTCATCAATTCAGAATATACTTTAGCAAAGTATGAGGGGATTTATAAAACTTCATGGAAAATAAAAGATAAGTTTGGTACAAAAAGTTTTGAAATCCAGGCACAGTTTGCTCATAATGCAATCTTCCATTAACTTTTTGAAGACCCCAATATATCCATGAAACCATCTGCAACATCCTTCAGTTTTAAATTTTGTAGTTATTTTTAATCCATGTTTTTTTACATATTTATTGAGCAACTACATTCAAATTCTAGGCTCTAAAAATTCTACATGATGATTTTTCAACTAGGCCTCCACCCCCACACCCACACCAACATCCTGTGGCAGAAATGGAACAAGCCAACAGGGAAGGAGTAAAGAGTGGAGTCTGAGAGGTAATGGAGGAAATGAGGGGTTCAAATGCCTTATACGTCACTACAAGGAGACTCCAGAGTTCACTCTGCATAAGATGGGAAGTTGTTGGAGAATACTGAACAGAAAAGTAATTTTAGTGTTTTGGCATTTTAACAGGGTCACTATGTCTGCCTGGTTGAGCACAGACTGTTTTTAGAGTAAGGCCTAGTTAGGAGATGATCATATTGAGCCAGATGGAAACATCAAAGGGGAGTTGCCCCAAATGGTGGCAGGGGCTGGTGAGAGATGGTTGGCTTGTGGACATATGGTGAAGGAAGAAGAAAAGTGATACATTCATTCACCAGAATTGAAGTATGGAAGAAAACTGGGTGTGAGAATGAATCCAAGATATTTGGCCTGAGCAGATGGACGACACTTGTTATGGGCAGAGGTATGGACAAATTTGTGGTAAAGGTTCATGGGAAGCACGTAGAAGTTCAGTTGTGTAAGTATTAGAAATGTCTGAAACTTGGAAATTTCCATTTGGATATGTGATATTAGGTAGGTCATTACTACTTGTCTCAAGATGTATATGAGATAACCAAGAAAATGAGGGCAGATAGAGAAGAAGATGAAGGTTAGAACTCTGGGTCGCTCTGACGTTCAAAGGTCAGGGGGAAGAGAAGAAACTAGTGAAACTTGTAGGAGCCTACTGATATGGGAGGAGAAAAGGTGAGTGACCAAGGATGATGCAATTATTAAGTGTGTTAAATATGGTTTGGTAAGCTAACTAGACGAGGACCAAGAACCTTGATAATCTTAGATAAGGGCAGTTATTCAGAATGGGAAGAATAAAAGTCTAACTACACTGAACTCGAGAGAAACTACATCAGCAAAATTCAGATAGTGCTAAACACTACAGGCAAAGAAACTGCAGAGAAAGAACAGAAGGGAGATCCATATTAAAAGAGATTTAAAAAGACTAATTAACTAAATGAAAAAAACAGACTTTATTTGAATTCAAAAACACTCACAAAACATTGAATTCAAGTAAACAAACTATAAGACTAGGGATAAGTTTCATGATGATTGGATAGTTGATGATATTAGGATTATTTTATGTTTTAAGGGAGAATATTATATTAGAATTATGTTTATTGGCCGGCGCCGCAGCTCAATAGGCTAATCCTCTGCCTTGCGGCGCCGGCACACCGGGTTCTAGTCCTGGTCGGGGTGCTGGATTCTGCCCCAGTTGCCCCTCTTCCAGGCCAGCTCTCTGCTGTGGCCCGGGAGTGCAGTGGAGGATGGCCCAAGTGCTTAGGCCCTGCACCCCATGGGAGACCAGGATAAGCACCTGGCTCTGGCCTTCAGATCAGCGTGGTGCGCCGGCCACGGCAGCCATTGGAGGGTGAACCAAAGGCAAAAGGAACACCTTTCTCTCTGTCTCTCTCTCACTGTCCACTCTGCCTGTCCAAAAAAAAAAAAAAAAAAGAATTATGTTTATTTATTAGGAGTATTCCACTGGGGCTGGTGCTGTGGCACAGGATAAGCTGCTACCTGCAGCACAAGCATCCCATATGGATGCCGGAGAGGGAGGGAGGGAGACACGGAGAGGGAGGGAGGGAGACACGGAGAGGGAGGGAGGGAGACACGGAGAGGGAGGGAGGGAGACACGGAGAGGGAGGGAGGGAGACACGGAGAGGGAGGGAGGGAGACACGGAGAGGGAGGGAGGGAGACACGGAGAGGGAGGGAGGGAGACACGGAGAGGGAGGGAGGGAGACACGGAGAGGGAGGGAGGGAGACACGGAGAGGGAGGGAGGGAGACACGGAGAGGGAGGGAGGGAGACACGGAGAGGGAGGGAGGGAGACACGGAGAGGGAGGGAGGGAGACACGGAGAGGGAGGGAGGGAGACACGGAGAGGGAGGGAGGGAGAGAGACATCTTCCATCTACTGGTTCACTTCTAGATGGCTGCAATAGCCAGGTCTGGGTCATGGCAAAATCAGCAGCCAGATGCTTCATTCGGGTCTCCCACGGGTGTGGCAGGGACTCAAACACTTCAGCTGTCCACCACTGCTTTCCCAAGAGCATCAGCAAGGAGCTGTATCTAAAGTAAAGCAGTGGGACTTGAACTGGTGCCTATATGGGATGCTAGCTAGCATTGCTGGCGGCAGCTTTACCCACAATATCAGTCCTGAAAATACTGTTTTCTATGCTTGGGAATTGTTTTAAATTTTCCATAGTAAAATTAAAGATGAGACAGAGAATAGGATTCCAAATATATTTTTTTCATAGTTTGCTAAATGGGAGAAAATATTAATGTGAAATATCCAAAGGGGAAGTAGAGTTGAGTTGTTTTTAAGAGTTAAAATATTGATTTTATTTGCTTGCTGCTGTGTGGTCTTGCAAGAAGTTAGTTCTGAAAAATAATTTTTTACTAACTATAGTTTAAATTATACTGGTGAACTTGAGAGGTCAAGAATTTTATAAGAAATCAATACTCGCATTTCATTTCAGTTGAGACCACCAGATGCTTAAGAATCATATACGTCCTACACCCGTTAACATTCTCATTCCTTTCTAATATAACCACAACCGTGATTCATGTCTGTCCATCCATCAAACTTCCAGAAATCTCCCTCATAACATTGGCTGACATTTCTGTTTCAAAATAATAATCTGCTAATATACTGGACTAGAAAGTATTGTGCATGATATCTAGCAGATCTAGATTAAATATGACAAATGCCTGAATCTAAATAACAAGCAAGGAAAGTTGTCATAGTCACTCCTTAAAATCAAACTTTACAACACACTGTCCTCTTAATAGTTATTATTAAAATATTTCTTTAAATCATTCCCAGAACAGAGTATTTTCAGGATTGATGACTAACAGGTACAGGATTTTCTGTGCTGCTACAACTACCCATAAATAAATAGTGAGCAGGTGAATGTCTGTTTCTATGGTTTCTGTTTATAGTAGAGAAGAACATTCACAGAGATTGTTTGACACTTGCTGTTTTCCATTATAATAGAAATTTAAATAGTTTTTCTACCATATTCCTTTCTTTATTCCTCTCTATCTTGTACATCTATTTTATTTATCTTTATCAGATATTCTTTCTAAATCATCATTCCCTCTAACTTCCATTAAATGTGATTACATTTCACTTTTCCATTGCAGGAAAAGTGGGCAGAAAAGGAACAGACAGGAACAGAGCTGTCGGTTTTTTAACTAAGTTTGAGCAAATATTTTATTTCTGAAAATAGATCAGCAATTTAAAAAGAAACAAAAACGTTCCCTTCTTCAATTGGACAAACCTCTCTCCATGACAAATCTCAGAGTCATAGAGGTTTGTTCCATTCTTTCAGCAGTAGCTGAGATCCATTAGATAAAGTAAGCTCCTAGAATACATTGAGCCAATTACTCATTACCCTCAGCAAAGATAGTTTCTGCTAGATCACAGTATATCATTCATTATGTATACTATTTCTTTATAGTAATTCAAAACTACCTCAACAAGTCGCTAAAGTGTATCAAATAGTTAACTAAAAATATATATTTGAAAAATCATAAAGGATTATTTTTCTTATAATGAAGCATATACAAAACTAAATCACTAAGTGCATTTAACAACCTATCAGTAAACAATGTAGTCAGAAATGTTAAAACAAAATGCTTTTTGAAATATCTTCTCAGAACTGTAAGATTCCTAAGATATTCTTCCTTTGCATATAAGAAAAATTGGCTTCTATGAAGTTTCTTTCAAAGTCAAAAAACTTGATAGTATTTCTTTAAAAAGGAAAATATATTTTTATTTAATAATTGAGAAAAATTTTATAAGATAAATGTCAGTCTAGTAAACTAAATATAAATGTACAAACAAGTTAAATGGAGTAAATGAGCTTTGTCCTAAAAGTCAACATTGGAATGATGCAGAAGCTTCTAGAAATTTCTCTGATCCATGTTAAACTATTTCTTTACTCAAAAAGCAACTTCACATTCTACATGTGACCACGCTAACAGAATTAAAGTTGCTCTGGTTATTAACATAGTATTTTTGTTGACCAATAAATCAGTGAGTAACATACACTGCAGGTTTGCCCTAATACAGTGTGTCAGACTCACTGGAATGTATCAGTGCTTTCTTTGTGAGACTCTGAATCAGTAGGAGCCAAATAAACCTATTAACTTACTCTAATTCCCTACAGAAGTCTTTTGTTTTACCATCTTGCCTAAACAGCCAATTTTCCATTAGCAGAAAGACTTCTTACATCACCATTAAGTTGCTTTAACCTGATTTGCCCATGATAATATGAGGTCAATGCATTTTTAGGTCCCTGAAGTCTCTTGATTCTATTTTCTGTATACCGGGTATATATATTTTTCTGGGTTGTTTTCTTTTTACATTGTGAAAGCTAGCCAACACCAGAGTATAAGAGATGATTTGGATGATATAATTAATGTAGAATGAGAGAAGAAATGGGTTTAGCTCAATGTCAGTGACAGTATTTACCATTATATATTCTTCACTTTGAACCTAGCAGTAAAGCATAAATTGCAAGCTGCATTAGGTGATAGTCTCTTTATATAAATGCTGACATAATACAAAAACAGAAGATCAAGGAATGTGTTTTTAAGTATAGTTAAAATAATATAAGCATAGCATCATGAACCTCCCTGCATGCCCACATTGGCCTGACTTATTTCCACACCTAGTACAGTATCCTCATCTGTTTTCCTCAATTACAAACAAATGTATGCTATGATCTGTTGGCTCATCAATCCCTTTACTCATTCTCTTATTTCTCACACTCTGACTTCATTTGCCCTAAACATTAGCTTATTTTCTTTTATTTTTGCTTATGATGTCATCTTATTTTTCTTTTTTGCTGATGTTTACGGACATTTTATTTGCCTTTTTTAAACTACCTCCTAAACCATTATGTCCCTTCCTGCCCTTTGTCTCTATCATTTTCTCCATACCTGTGCTTCTACTCTAATGTATCTGGGTCTCATTCTGGGTCAAATGCCTAATGAGGACATCTTCCTGCCTCACTGTATGGATGAAGAGATGACCAGAATGAATCCTACAAATATACAAGCACACAAACAAGGATAACGGGTAGACGGAGAGTTTGTGTCAAATTTGCCAGTAGACAAATATGTGCCCAGTTGAAATTGTAAAGGAATGAATTAATCAAGAGGCAGAGGAAACAGCACAAACCAGCATGACAGACAAATGAGGATGTAGCAGTTTTTGGCCAATAGTCATTAATTGTGATTCTACAAAACAACCTATAATGTATGCTTTAGAATTAGGCTCCCAACAAAGCTCAGAAAGACAATGTTTAAAAATGCATTAATCAGTATATAGATTAAGATATAAAATTCTTGTTTGCAATTTAAGGTAATAAAATGTGAAACATATTTGAGCGGGCACTGTGGCGTAGTAAGCTAAGACTCTGTATGCAGTGCCAGAATTCCTTATGTCCCGGCTGCTCCTCTTCTGATGCAGCTCTCAGCTATGGCCTGGGAAGACAATGGAAGATGGCCCAAGTGCGTGTGGCTCCAACCCATGTGGGAGATCAATAGAAGCTCCTGCCTCCTAGATTTGGTTCAGCTCAGCTCCAACCATTGCAAACCTTTGGGGAGTGAACCAGCAAGATGCAAGACCTTTCTCTCTGTCTCTCTTCCTCTCTCTCTCCAACTCTACCTCTCAAAATAAATACTTTTTTTAAAAAAATTAAACATGTTTATATAAATAATTTTTCATATATTAAAGTAGATTATAATAGCAAACCCCTATAAAATTTGGTCTATGTTGTATGTAATAAGAATAAAGAAAGGATTTTTAAAAAGAAAGCATATTAAAGAAGGAAGAAAATAAGCTAGACTTAAGGTCAAATATGGTTACTATGAGTCAGGCATTTAACTGGACTGTGAGCTTCCTGGCAACCAAGAACAAAGAAAACTGTGATTGTAATAAATTCTTGCTATGTGCCATAAGGAAGCAAATCAATTTCTCAAGAGGAACAAACCTTAAACTTTTCTGTTATAATCAAAACAGCCTGGTACTGGTATAAAAACATAATATAAATTCCAGAAATCAATCCCTGCATCTACAACCAACTTATCTTTGACAAAGGAGTTAAAAATCAATCCTTGGAGCAACAATCTCTTCAACAAATGGTTCTGGCAAAACTGGATGTCCACATGCAGATGTATGAAACAAGACCCCTACCTTACAACTTATACAAAAATCCACTCAAAATGGATCAAATCTATGATCACCTTAATCTAAGACCTGATACCCTAAAATTATTAGAAAACATTGTGGAAACTCTGCCAGACTAGCATAGGCAAAGACTGCTTGGAAAAGACCCCAGAAGCACAAACAAAGCCAAAATGAACAAATGGATTAAATCAAATTGAGAAGCTTCTGCACTGCAAACAAACACTTAGCTAAGTGAAGAGGCAACTGACAGAATGGGAGAAAATATTTGCAAACTATGCAATGAACAATGGGTTAGTATCTAGAATCTATAAAGAGCTCAAGAAGTTCAAAAACAAAAGAATCCAATAAGAAAATACACAAAGGACTTGAACAGGCATTTTTTAAGAGAGGAAATTCAAATGGCCAACAGAAACTTGAAAAAAAACACTCAGTATCACTAGTCATCAGGGAAATGCAAACCAAAACCACAATGAGTTTTCATCCCACCCCAGTTAGAATGGCTCTCATAGAGAAGTCAACAAATGACAAATGCTGGTGAGGATGCAAGGGAAAAGGCACCCTAATCCACTGTTGATGGGAATGTAAATTGGTCTAATCTCTGTGGAAGACAGTATGGAGATGCCTCAGAAACCTGAATACAGACCTACGATATGATCCAATCATCCCACTCCTGGGAATTTACCCAAACCAAAGGATATCAGCATATGAAAATTAACTGTATTCCCATGTTCATTGTAGCACAATTCACAACAGCTAAGTTATGGAATAAACCCAGATGTCCATCAACAGCTGACTGGATAAAGAAATTATGGTATAAATACACTGTGGAGTACTACTCAGCAGTAAAAATAAAATAAAATAAAACCTTATCTTTTGCAACAAAATGGATGCAACTTGAAACAATTATATTTACTGAAATATGCTAGTCCCAAAAAGACAAATACCATATGTTCTCTCTAATCTGTGGCAACTAATAGAGTAACTAAAATGTAATGTATAGGAATGAAATGGACATTTTGAGATTCAGTGATTATTTACAGCCATTTTCTCTTCTGGGGAATAGTGTTATTTCCTTCATACTATTTGCTGAACTTTTTACTAGTGTAGGATTAATCTTATAAGTATTAAGTAAACTGAAAATAGATCTTTGCCAAAATTAAGAGTGGGAATAAGAGAGGGTACAGGAGGGAGGATTGGAGCAAGGGTTTGAGGGAGGCTAGGATGGGAAGTATCACTATGTTCCTGATTCTATATATATAAAATAGGTGAAATTTCTATAACTTAAATAAAATTTTAAAAATAATAATTTGAGAACAGATACTTATACCTTTTAAACATAATTTCTTTTAAATCATTATAAATCCTATCTTACCATTATAAATCCTATCCTCATTATAAATCCTTATCCTAAAAAATCACATGAATTTTATATATGATTGCAGACAGCTCATGGACTATTTTAATTCTATATCTGGAACTTAAAGTCCATAACATACAGGCTGTCATTTGTCATTGGAATGGGAATAGGGAGGTCTTAAAAGCCATAGTGAATAATGACAACAACAATTGCAAAAGTGATAATTGAGGGCTAATTCACTGAAAACAATTTTGTGAGGAATGCAGAGTCATGAACTTTGTACATTGTATCACGGTATCTGTATGTGACTATGACCAGGATACTTAATACCTTTTACTTTTTCATTACATAAGTGATTTCTAATAATTTCTTTAAATTACCTACAAAAATATGAACTTTACAATTGTCAAAAGAGTGGGTCAGACAGGAATTTATTTATCACTTTCTTTTTATAACTTACTAACATATATGCTCCAGTAACATATTTGGTTTTCCTCATGGATTTAAAAAAATTATATGTAGTATATGTAGACTTGAGTGGCTTCATTTTTATTTCATAAATGTCACTACAGTATGACATAGAAAAGAAGTATCAAAAATGTAGTTTAGGGGCTGGCACTGCGGTGTAGCAGTAAAGCCACTGCCTGTAGGGCCGGCATCCAATATGAGCGCTGTTTTGAGTCTCAGCTGTTCCACTTCCAATCCAGCCCTCTGTTGTGGCCTGGGAAAGCAGTAGAAGATGGCTCAAGTTCCTGCAGCTACATAGGAGACCAGAATAAGCTCCTGGCTCCTGGCTTCAGATGGGTACACCTCTGGCCATTACAGCCATCTAGGGAGTGAACCAGTGGATGGAAGACTTCTTTCTCTCTCCCTTTCTCTCTGCCTCTGCCTCTCTGTAACTCTGCCTTTCAAATAAAATAAATATTTTTTAAAATGTAGTTTAATGAACAGCACTCTGGCCTCAGAATCAGCCCTTAAGGCATTCAGATCCAGATAAAAAGCCCCTGAGAGTTTCGCAGGCATGGAAAGCCAAGACATTGTGGCAAAAAAAAAAAAAAAAAAAAAAAAAAATGACCTAAATGAAAGATCTCTGTGAGATCCCAGCGGAAAGAACGGGCCATAAAGAAGGAGGTACCTTTCTCTGAAGGGAGGAGAGAACTTCCACTTTGACTATGGCCTTGTCTAAATAAGATCAGAGCTGGCGAACTCAAGAGGCTTCCATAGCCTTGGCAACTCATGACAAGAACCTTGGGGGATTACTGACTCCATAAACAAGAATGTCAATTGTTAAATCAACAACAGGAGTCACTGTGCACTTACTCACCATGTAAGATCTTTGTCCTTAATGTGTTGTACTATGTGAATTAACAGTATATAACTAGTACTCAAACAGTACTTTATACTTTGTGTTTCTATACGGGTGTGAACTGTTGAAATCTTTACTTAGTATATACTAAATTGATCTTCTGTATATAAAGATAATTGAAAATGAATCTTGATGTGAATGGGGTGGGAGAGGGAGCGGGAGATGGGATGGTTGCAGGTGGGAGGGAGGTTATGGGGGGAAAAGCCGCTATAATCCAAAAGTTGTACTTTTGAAATTTATATTTATTAAATAAGTTTTAAAAAATGTAGTTTAATGATACATAATACTCAAGTATTCAAGTACATGTTGATCTTGATACCTCCTTAGTCTACTGTCCTACATCTGTACTGTGAAATTTCCTTCACAAACTTTTAAATTTACACATATTTGCTGCCTCTCCTTTAACATCTAGAATTTTTACCTCAAATGTCCCACAACATGTTCTCAGAATCTAGTAGCACTGCACCCAAGATAAAAACTGATGTATTTTTCTAACAGCTTAGGGAAGGTATATTGATAGAGCTAAAGATGATCTATTTTCACTCTATTCCAACTGCCAAATGCCAAATAATCAACCTATCAGAATAAGCTGAATACCTACTAATTTTGATACCTTGGAAAGAGTGCGACATTTTGTAAACCCCAGACACAATTCTTTAGGACCCCATAGACTCTGCTCAGAGATGGAAGCAGCTGAGCTATCCTGGCTCTTTTCCTTGTGCTTTCCCTTGGGTCTGATTGCCAGGATAAAATCTGAGACTTGGCATGGTTCCCTACCAAACAGTGTTTTTTTGTTTTGTTTTTTGGCTTAACCCACCCCAAACCTTAGAGAGTCTTAGAGCAGTTCCCCTGTAAAACTGTCTCCTTACATGACATCACCTACTTCCCAAAACTGTCATCAAAATCCTCCAAGAAATCTGATCCTTAACTCTGATCCTTACCTTGACCTCTTTCTACCATTTGATACAACACCTCCATCTTGACATTGTTCTTCTTTTCTTTAAAAGTGATGGTCTTTGAGGTCAGCAATGTGACACAGTGGGTTAAGCCACTACCTGTGATACCTGCATCTCATATGAGCACTGGTAGAGTTCCAGCTGCTCCTCTTCTGATCTCGCTCCCCACTAATGCACCAGGGAAAGCAGCAAATATGGCCCAAGTACTTGGGCCCCTGCCACCCATGTAGGAGACCTGATGGGGTTCTAGGCTCCTGGCTTCAGCCTACCCCAGCCATGGGTATTGTGGCTATTTGGGGAGTAAAGCAGTGGATAGATTTCTCAATATCTTTCTTTATCTCTCTCTCTCACACACAAACACACACACACTGCCTTTCAAATGAATAAAATAAATCTATTTTTAAAAAAATATGGTCTTTGCTTTTCTTTTATGTTTATGAATTACGCATTGTTTTCTTCAGTGGTTCCTCTGCCCCGTATGAGTTAGGTTTTGCTTCATAGTAACTACTTATTGGGCATATTAATCTAAAGGTTAGCAAGTTGAGGTGGGTCCCCTGATCTCCGCTGTGTTTACCATGGGTCTCCAGGTAGCCAATGAACCAGTCAGAACCACTTGCATCACTCTTCACATGGTCTCTTATCCTTGTGGAAGTTACCCTGGGATTTTCATGGTGGTTTTTTCATGCTGAATCCTGGGAGCACTGAGAAAGCAAGCCCCATTATGCAAGTACTTTTCAAGTCACTTTTTTTTTTTTAACGTTTGATACTGTCCCATTGGTAAACACAAGTCATGTGACCAAGCTGCGAGTCAGTGTGGGAGTAGCCTCTCCTAGAGGGTAGATATGAAGGAGGCATGGCCACACAGGGCACTTACTAATGCACACACACCAACACTCTCCTAAACTATAGATATATTTCCAAAAATCTGATCTTTTCTCTCCCTCTGTTATTTCTTAGACTGTCATTCTGTCGTTGTTATAACCCTTATGAAGTCTATAGTACTCTATAGTTCTTATATTCCTGTGATATCTATAACTAATCTCTGTGTGACTCACTTTACAAAATTCATCTTTCTAGAATAGACTTGTCTCTATCTTGATTTTTTTGTTCCTAATATTGAGATGCCCTAACAGCATCTCAAGTTTGACATGCCTAAAATTGAATATATTATCTTCTTTTCTGCTTCAACTATCCTTCTCCCATAAAAATTACAGTATTATATATATATATCCATTAATGTTTCACATGGTCCCAAATCATATTTTTAATTCTAGTCTCTTTCCCTTTTCCTACATCTAATTTGTATTTTTGCTTCGATTATGATTTATGATTTATTTTAGTTTCAATGTATAATCCTAAAAGTAAGAAAACTTGCATTATAGAGATATAATAAGCATTAAATTAGTTTTGTGTGCCTTGCACACAAAGGTACTCAGAAATGTTAAGCTATTTTCCTTCCCCCTCAGTCTTCTTAGCCTTCATTTGTGGAATTGTTCACCTCCCTACTCTTTTTTATTAGGGCTGCAAATGAAAATTAAGCCTTTACAGCTTTGTGCTGAGCCTTGTAACAACTTCTCTACCCCTTCCAATGCTCAGCTTGTCCCTTCTCTAATCCATGCCACATCATCATCCTCTTTTTAAAGCTCTGCTTTCCATCTATTTCCTATCAGATACAATCCAAACTTGTAACCTGGAATATACACTGTTTTCCAAAAGGTTTGTCCTAGCATATCTTTCCAGATGTCGGTTCTTCCCTATAAATGTGTCACCTAAACTACACAAATTCTAATTCCCTGAATATACTTCTATTTTGCTTCCACAACTTGTATTGAGCTGTCCCATCACTTTAGACCTTTAGAAATTTGACACTGTAAATATTGTATAAAGCTGATTAAGACAGTGTTTCCGTTCCAAGGAATTTACAATCTTGGGCGGAAACAGACAGGCTTAGCTCCTGAGATTTTAAGTTCTCTGTAACAAAAATAGTATTATACAGTTATCTAGGCACTACAACAGAAGGACAAGTATCCTGCCCTCATAGACTTTACAATCTCATGCAAGAAACAGAAGTTTTATAACTAGCTACTATATGATACAAATACAGGTTCTGGAGATAGGCTGGAGGCAGGCAAATTTCAGTTCCATCATTTATTAGCACTGGGTGACTTGAGTAGCTTACTCATCTGCAAATGGGATAATAAAAGCATAAGATATAAAACAATGCAAGTAAAGTTATTTGTGTAGTGGGTAACACAATGGTAAGTCTTCAATGAATGTCAATTATCACTAAATATTGCTCTACCAACAATAAATTAAAAACTATAGGAAGAACAAATTATAAATTCTTTACATGAAAGTTAAAAAGCACTTCTAGAAAGAAGAGCATCTGTCTTGAACTTGAAAGAAAGCAATGATTTTCCCCAAATCAGTATTGACGTCTTCTACTTCCAGGCCCATTAATCTATGTATTCACTTCTTCATTCATGCATTATACAACTGTCTTGTTAAAGCATATCCTAAATGAAGGACTGTTTATACTATTCAAGCTATTTATCAACATTGTTCTATGCTAACAAAGGAAGTGAAAAGCCAACTCCTGATACCTCAGAGCTGACCTGGCACTTATAACTAGATTTTGGTGTTCCCCTGTTGGACATGAACAATCTCATGGAACATAAACATCATACAAGGCTACTCTGTCACCATGAGGTACCAAAACAACAACAAGAACAGATCATTCTGTAATCCTGTCTGAACATCCACAAAAACATGGACACTGGCTGAACATTTGCCTATCTTGGCTAACCTGAGTTACTGCAGTTTATCAATCACAGTTTTAGTCTCCAACTTACCTGCCTTCCTTCAACAACACTTATGAAGCTACCCATGCATGCATTTACTTCCACTTCCTGGCAACATTCAATCCAGAAAAAAACTCTGCTTCCCTAAACTCTTCCAAAAACTGGGCCTGGCATTGTAACATAGCAGGTTAAGTTTCTGCCTGTGATGCTGGCATCCCAAGTGAGTGCCAGTTCAAGACCTGGCTGCTCTGCTTCTGACCCAACTCCCTGCTAATGTGCCTGGGAAAGCAGCAGAGGATGGTCCAAATGTTTGGGCCTCTGTACCCACATGGGAGACCAGGAAGAAGCTCCAGGCTGCTAGTTCTTTTTAATACCCTTTTATTGAGATGATCTACTTTGCCCCCATGGTTTGTGTACTCCTTCCTTACAACAAATCAAACACTACAGATGTATTCCTAGTGGTCTTTTTCTGAAGAGTCTTAACATTCTTATCCCCTAAGATTGTAAAATTCTCTAAAGAAGAAACATCATCCTATTATATGATGTTTTTAAAAGAATAAGCACACACACACAAAAATTGTTGAATGGATTCATAAATCTTATAGAAAGTATTTTCTTCAGTGACCAGAAATCCTTAAAATACTTTAGAGAATATGTCCTGAACTAAGTTTCACAGAAGTTTAACAAGCATCCTCCAGATATGAATCTCAGGCAGCGACTTTACAGGCAGCAAAATGACAAGGCCTGCAGGATGTTCTTGGCCATAATGATTAGTATGTAGAAATGACAAATTTATAAGTGTGAGATCAGAACAGCATTACAGTGACCTTGAATCCACCAACAGTACTGTCCCTTCAGAAGAATCATATAGGATCCTTCTGAAGCATCAAAATCAAACTGCCATTGTGGTATGCAACATCTGGGTTAATGAAAATATTTGTTTTACTATAAGATTCCAAGCACCTTTCTAATTAGATACATACTTCAAAAGTTCCTATTATGGTTCGGTATTGTCGCACAGTATGTTAAGCTGCACTTAGGGATGCCCACATCCCATATCAGAGTGCCTGGCTTGAGTTCCAGCTAACCTGCTCCCGATCTAACTTTCTGCTAAGGTGATCCTTGGAGGCAGCAGGTGATTTCTCAAGTATCTGGGTCCCTGCCACCCACATGGGGGACCTGGCTGTTGTTCCAGCCCTGGACTTTATAAGCACGTAAGGAGTCAATCAGCAGATGGAAAATCTCTTTCACTCTCACTCTCTGTCTCTCCATTCTGACTTTCAAATAGATAAATAAAATCTATTAATTAAAATTTCTAGAAAGTTAAAAAGTGAAATGTGGATATTTAAATAAAGCTTCTAGCAAGCACATTTGTTGATTGGATTTTTCATTTTACTATTAAAAAGGCACAGGAATCATTAAAAGAAAGTCTTAAATTTGCTTACTTAATTATTTTCATTTTATCTGAAAGGCAAAGACAAAAGAGAAAAAGTGAGAGGGAGAAAAAGAGAAACATTTTCCATCTGCTGGTTGACTTGCCAAAAGGCCTCAATAGCCAGGGCTGGGTCAGGCTGAAACCAGGAGCTGGAAACTTAATCTGGGTCTTTGATGTGGGTTGCAGGGACCCAAGTACTTAAATCATCACTTGCTACCTCCCAGGGTTATACATTAGAAGGAATGCTGTAACTGGAAGTGGAATAGGTACTCTTCCATGGGGGATACAAGTGTCTTAAAAAGCCAAACACCCACCTCCCCCTAAAAAAAATCTTTAATTGAGAAATCCAGTCTAAATTTGAAGGAATTATAAAATATTAAATATGAATTTCAAAAGACAAATAAAACATTAAAGAATCTGACATGTAAATTAATTCAATTTTTAAAAACAAAAACATCTAACTAAAAAACTTTGTAGAAAAAACTGACATCATGACAGAAGAGTCTTACACAAGGGATAATCTATAAAAGCATCTGAATTTAGTGAAATAAGCAAGAAGGAGTGTAATATAGATCACATGACCTATATTTGCATCTATGCAGTTTAGCAAAATTCTTCTGTTACATTAATCTTCAAAGAAACAGCCACATAAACTAATACTAAAGTTGCAGGCTTTAAGAAAATAGCTGTGAGGAGGCCTGAAATGCCATTAAAGCTGTTATTAATCTGCATAACTACTTTCCCTGGAGACACTGGTCCAACCTGTTCAGTGCTAAGGACTCATAGAATGCTGCAGAGAAATTAGCAGTTAATTAATAAAAAGATGAAATGATCTTGCTTGGCAACGTTTTAGAATGCAACAATGAAAATCTATTAACATTCAGTAAAGAGTCAAACTTTGAGCATATATCAGCTGAAATATCTTATATACATAATAATTTGAAATTATGTATGTTGATCATAAAAACTGAAAGTCTGTCCCCACCCCATTAATTTTGTAAATTAAGTTTTGGTTTGCTGTCCATGTAAAAGCTCTGGCCAGTAATTCTTTTACTTTAAATGTAACCATGGTAGAGGGTAACATGTGTATATGTGATTTTTAGATGCCATTTCAATGAGCTTTACAGTTGTTCCTGGCTTTATATTCATTCCACATGACAAAAATATTCAGATCAGTCCATGACCCCCTAATTATTTTCTCTCCAGGGGTAGATTAGAGCAGGTAATTTCTGGGAGCCTGGAAATTATACTGCTATGACTATGAGTGTAACCAAAAATTAAAGTATGAATAATACATTGAGAAAAGAATGCAAAACAGCTTATGCCTTCTAATTTAAGTTTTTCTGGTTGGTAAAGAAGTAAATCGGGAACAGTTGAAGAAAAGAGATGGCCCTCTCAGTTGCTCATTAAGATATCTGAGAATATATTAAATATATGTTATATATAATATATAATCTAATATAATTATATATTACAATATACAGCATCACACTAAGCTCTGGCTGAGGCACTGAGTCCTCTTCCCACCACCCCACATCCATAGCTTATAGTCTTGCAAAAAGATAAATCTGCAATAATGATTAAAATGGCTCTGTGCAGGAAAACCTAATGTAGTCTAGAATGTCAGGAAAGGCTTGGGGAGGGAGGAACGGGCCTGAAGGATGAGTTAGAGTTGGTCTGGCAGAAGAGAGGAAGGAGAGGGTTGCAGGCAGATGAAAGAGCCCCTGGGAAGCCAGAACCTGCAGGTGAGGAAGAGGATGGAACTGTCCGAGACTGAAGGATACTCCATGCAGGAGAAATCTGTTACAGCAGAAGATTACTGTGATCTTGGACTACTTGGGGGTGTACAAAGTACACTGCATTTAGATAGAAGTAAAGGAGGAGCTGTCAACTAAATAACACATAGTAATAAGAGTAATAAAAACTGTTATTAAGACTTTACACTGTGCCAGGATCTCTTCAGAGCACCCTTTGTGCGTCACGTGACAATCCTGTGATCGTTGTCAGTATCATTCCTATGTGACAGACACTGAGGTAAAGGGTCAATTTTCTCAAGGCCACACAGCTAAGTCATGAAAGAACGGATTCATCAAGATCATTTGAGCCCATATCCCATATAGGTAAGCACACCACAACCAGTATAGCATTTACCTTAATTAACACCCTCTGGCACTAATGGTGGGACCTAACAAAAACACCTATCGGAATAGTTGCTCTGATTTTTACTTGCCATACAGATTCTCACTATGGTACTGGTAGCTGGAAAATCTGAAGTAAATTTTCTGTGCTAACAACTAGACACAGTTGATAAAGGGAAAGTATTTTTTATTCGTTCTTTGCTTATTTTTCCTGTCCTGGGAACCTCAAGGCCAATTAAAATGCACACTACTTAGCAGTACCTAACAAAAGTTCAACTTTATAGAAAGGTGCACTACTTTGGTAGTGTTAGTTTGCTGAGATGTTTAACTTTTTTTTTTTTTTAAGATTTATTTGTATTTATTTGAAAGGCACTATTACAGAGAAAGAGATGGAGAGACAGAGAGAGAACTGTCATCCACTGGTTCACTCCCTCAATGCTGCAACAGCTAGGGCTGGGCCACGCCAAAGTCAGGAACCAAGAGCTTCTTCTGGGTCTCCTGGAAGAACGGAAGTACTTGGGCCATCTTCCTCTGCTTTCCCAAGCCATTAGCAAGGAGCTGGATCAGAAGTGGAACAGCTGGGACTCTTACCCAGAGCCCCACGGGATGCCAGCGCTACAGGCTTGGTTTTACCTGCTATGCCACAATGCCAATCCCAAGACGCTTAACTGGTATTTATCGAAAAAGAACACTATAATGTATCTTCAGAGACAAATCAAGTATTTAAATGAATTCACTTTAACAAAAACAAACTAATTTGAACCCAATAGAACTTTTTTTTTTTCAAAGAATGAATTCAAATCAAGTAGGAATTTAGGTTCTAATCTTTATGACTGAGTTTGGAAGTTTAAGATTTATTTCACTCACATAAAATTCTTTCCATTGTTACCAATTTGTTGAAAGCTTGGAAAGAAAAAAGATCAAGACATTTACTAAAGAAAGGGTGGTTCTGAATGACATTGCAATTGAATTTTCCAAAGTATTCTCTACTTTATTACTTTGCCTGAAAAGATGACTCCTGACTCATGTTAATGATTCCATATTGCTTTTTATTGCTTCTCAAGAGTATTTTGGCATTCATGCAATCAAGTTTTAGTGCTATTAGTTAATTTAAACCACTATAAATGACATTTTATCTGTGATTCCAATATAGTTCGATTGGTTTCTCTTCTCTCAACATCTATCTTTTTCTGTTTTTCTTATAAAATCTATTTTAATTTAATAGTGAATTATCATTTTCCTTAAATGCAGAGACATTTTTAGTGGGCACTTAGCATAGTGAGTTTAGGTGTCATCATCCTACATCAGATGTCTAGGTTTGATTCCCAGGTCTGGCTCCTAACTCTAGCTTCCTGCTAATGCAGACCCTGGGAGGGAACAGTGATGGCATTCTCATCACCCACATAAAGACCTGGATTGTGTTCCTGGCTCCCAATTTAGGCCATGCACAGCCCCATGCTTTGCAGTCATTTGGGGAGGGAACCTCGGCTGAGAGTACTCTCGCTCCCTCTCTCTCCTTCCACCTCTTAAATTTAAAAAAGGGGGTGGGGGACAATTTATACAAAAATTCACTGTGTAAAAAAAGATATATATATATATAGAGAGAGAGAGATTTATATAAACATAGTATAGTTATATTAACAAAAGTTCTAATATTATACCTAACATGAAAGTTCTTGACAAATTATTTTATCAACTTATTTGTCATACTGTTATTTAACCTCATGATAAACAGTATATAATGACAAATAATTCAAAGAACAAGGGGAGTAAAATACACCATAATTCCATTGGTAATACATGAAAATCATTTAATAGATTTTCCTAATCTCATGGCATCTAAATGTGCTTTTGGTTGATTCAGATTATTTGTCATAAAATCCTTATCTTGGATTTATCCAAAGAATTTGACTTGATAGACAACCATAAGTAAACTTATAATGTATTTTACATATATATAAATCTCATTTCAGTTAACTTTTATAACTAAAGTATACAAATACACTTTGTCTTAGTGGAGAGAAACTAAAAAAGGCATTATTTTAATTCTGTGAATTTAGTCTTCTTTAAAAACTAGCATAAAGTGGGGCTGCTGCTGTAGCACAGAGGGTTAAGCCACTTCTTGCAGCACAGACATCCCATATGGGCACCAGTTCGAGTCCCAGCTCCCTGCTAACCTGCCTGGGAAAGCACTAGAGGATGTCCCAAGTAGTTGGGCTCCTGCACCCACATGGAAGACCCAGATGAAGCTCCTGGCTTCTGTCTTCAGTCTGGCCCAGCTCTGGCTGTTGCAGCCATTTGCAGAATGACAGAAGATAGAAGATCTCTTTCTCTCTCTCTCTTTGCCTCCCCCCCTCTATATAGCTCTGCTTTTCAAATAAATAGTAAATACATTTAAAAGAAGAAATACATAACTTGGATAAAGAATTGTTCGGATCACCCATAAGTGACTTTCTAGTGATTCAAACACAAAAGGGACAAAATCTATCATGTCATACTGATTTATTCCTTTGTCTTTATTTATTAACATCAATTTTTACTTTCAACTGCATTATTTATCTTTCTTAAATAATTTAAGATTAAAAAGCTAACTTCCCCTTCCAGCTGACAAAGAAATCTACTGACATCTAGGTGGAAAATGACTAAGATCATTGTGTATACTTTAAATTTAATAATTATTTTTAAGAAAGAACAAGAAAAAAAAACTGACTAGCTAGCACTGGTTCAAGTCCGGGTTGCTCCATTTCTGATCCAGTTACATGCCAATGTGCCTGAAAAGCAGCAAAAGATGACCCAAGTGCTTGGGCCCTGCCACCCACGTGGGAGACCTGGATATATTTCCTGGCTCCTGAGTTCCACCTGACCTAGCCATGACTGGTACAGGGAGTGAACCAGTGGATGGAAGATATCTGCCCCCCTCCCCTGCTTTCTTCCCCTCTCTCCTCTCTCGCTCTTTCTAGCTGCCTTTCAAATAAAATAATCTTTTTTAAAAAATATAATCAATTTCAGCAGTATTCAAATCAAGTAGTAGAACCTCACTCTGTTCTTTTTAAAATCAATTTAACATTTACTGCTTTAAAAAAAAGGTGTTTTTAATTTAATGAATCTTTCAAAAATTGAAATTAAAATTATTTAAAAGAATGACAGAGAGAAAGAGAAAGAGAGAGAGATCTTCCATCTGCTGGTTCATTCCCTAAATGCTCCCACATCTAGTGCTGGGCTAGACCAAAGTCAGGAGTCAAGAACTCCTTCTGGATCTCCCTCACTGGTTGCAGGAAACCAAGTACTTGAGTCATCATCTGCTGCCTCCCAGGCACATCAGCAGGGAGCTGGATCAGAAGCAGAGTACCCAGATTCAAACTGGCATTCCTATTTGGGATGCAGACAACACAAGTGGCACTTAACCCACTGTATCACAACACCTGCCCCTCAATCATTTTAAAATTTTTTCTCTCACTCTGTCCTAAAATGGTGATGTAAGAATCTTTCCTAGAATATGCCACTTGAAATAAACAATATGACTTTCTTTAAATCAGACAATGAGATACAATTAGATAAAATCTTGAAAGAATTCTAGTCTGACATTAAAGTGGAAAACAAGCAGGAAAATGTGCCCTAAATAGATGGAAAGAAACTGCATTACTTTTATACTTTCTAAGATTCTAACATTTTTATCCCACAAGCATAAACTAACAAACTACAAGTTTCAAATATTTATTCCTGTATTCCGTTTTCTAAACAGGCCCTAAAATGGTGAGGAATTAGAAATAATTTACCTTTACAAGGTAATAAGAGTACTTAAAGCTCTCCACAAAATACTTTTCTTTCTGTTTAACATGACAACAAGAGATGGAAACATGTCATTGTAGATCAGTATAGTGACTCCTCCAGCCCTCCTACTACACATAAAGTGTGCCATGTTTAAGTTTAGGAGACAAAAAAAAAAAACACTTTATAGAAATGTTTCTCAACATAAAGCCAAATTAATTATACATGCAGTGAAGCAGATACTATCTCCTCTGGCTTTGCTGAGTCATCCACCTAACACCACACCAGGCTTGCAGAATAGACTCCAAACAAAATTACTGATTCTCACGCAAGAACACACACAAGAATACAACACAGGAAAATGTAGTGCTTAATAAAAAAGAAAATCCAGAGATCATTCTAGTGATCTAAGTTTTCTTCTGCTTTTAATTATTTTTTGTTTATTTAAGAGGCAGAGAGATAGAAAGAAATTTCCTTTCCTGTTGCTTCATTCCCTATATCCCTGCAAAAGCCGGGGTTGAGTCAGGGCCACAGCAAAAAAGCCAGGAACACAATCCAGGCCTCCCATGAAATGAGACAGGAATCCAATTTCTTGAGCCATCACTGCTGCCTTCTAGAATATGCACTGCTGGGAAGCTGGAGTCTGGAGCTGGAGCTTTGGAGTTAAAACCAGGCTCTCCAATGTGGGGTTCAGGCATCTTAATGGTTAGTCTATAGGCCTGTTCCCTTACTTTTCTTGATAGAACCTTAATTTATGCCTTTGAGAAGTTAATGGAGTCAGAATTTCAGCAATATATTTCATTTTGTTACCATAACTTAAGAATCTTTACATGGGATAAGCATTTGGCACAGTTGGTTAGAAGACCACTTGGGACTCCAGTACCCCATATCAGAGTAACTGGGTTCAAGTTCCAGCTCCACTTCTGATTCCTGCTTCCTGATAATGTGCACACTGAGAGGAAGCAAGTAATTGCTCAAGTACTTGGGTCTCTGGCACCCATCTGGGAGACCCAAATTGAGTTCCTGGCTCCTGGTGTTGATCTGGCCCAGTCACAGCTGTTGCAGGCCTATGGGGAGTGAACCAATGATGAAGATCTGTTTCTATCTATCTCTATATCTCTATATCTCATCTCTATCTGTTCTTGTCTACCTTTCAAATAAGGAAGGAAGGGAGAAAGAAAGGAAAGGAAGGACGAAGGGAAGAAGGAAAGGAAGAAGGAAATAAAGAAGTTCAAATAAAAAAAAAAGGCGAGGACTATAAAAAATAATACTGTTCTACATGCAAAGGGAAATCAAAAGTCAACTAGGTTGTCCTAACTGCTGCTTCTGGCCTGTACAGTCAGGTTTTAGAAAGAAATCATCAGTTGCTGGCTTACATGGTTATATTCACCCTACTCCCCTCCCACCAATCTCCTCTCCCAGAGACTGAACTGATCCCATTTCTGACCATACTTCAGTTTAACATAAAAATGCATGGACAACACCTAGGGCACACTTAAACAGTTATACAGACAACTTATTATAAATTCTTTGTAGATAAATGATGTAGCTAAACTACTAGTCATTTTGCTTTTCACAATATTTTAAAAATACTTTCATCTTTTAATAAAAGAAAGATGTAAAGCCAGTATTGTTGACTTTAACAGTCATATGTAATTTCCATGTCATTTCTGGATGAACTTTAACCATATCTTGAAAAAACTGCAAACAAAACATAAGGGTACTTTAAAAACGTTATGGGAAATCTGTATTATTATAAAACTATGCATGGATCTCACAGTATTTAAGAGAATTGAGTAATAAGACTAAAAACACAGGTTTTTGAGGGATTTCATATTGAAAATGTGGGCAAAACTGCAATCATACAACCACCTAGGATATAGGAATAAAATTGAAGATAAATGCAATGTCTTCATAAGACAAATCTTTAAGGCTACTACATATCATTTAATGTACACTACTCAGAAAAATAAAACATTTCTAAGTGAAATAATCAGTAAACTGGTTTCTTTAAACAAAATTCTGGTTCTTTTCCAACATCTTTACTCCCAAATATTAAAAAAGCAAACAAATCAAAATCTAAAACCTTCTCCTGATTTGTTCTGATACTATTAATTCCAATACTTTTTATTAGTGCAAGTCAAGAACAAAGACATAACCAGATGAATATTAAGATATATTGCTTCAAATTGGTCTAATTAGGAAGTAGATGACTAACTTTCATCAGTTTCCCATTGCCTACCCACCTCACAAATGTGACTATAAGCAATAACCTTTCTTTAATTCTGCTTACTGATGTCATTGTAAAATAAGCCATATTAATTTTCATGGCATTGATAAGGAAAAATGTGTAAGTTTAAGAAAACCCACTGAAGGAAAAGAATAAAAGACACTGCTTTGTATAATTCCTTGGGTATTAAGGTGCCTGTGACCTGCTCAGACACCCTCATTCAGAAGACTAGTAAGTCAAAATCATTTGCGTTTGAAGTGGAGTATAAGTCTAGAGACTGTAACTACTTGTACTAAAAGAATTGCAGCAATTTAACTGAACAGTGGCAATAACATTCAGAAGTCACCTGGGTTCACAGGTAAAGCCCATGGTGTACACTTAAAAGGAAACAAGTAGGCTGTCTGGCCCAGGAGGCTGAGTGGCTGCATCTTCTGGGCATCATTTACTCCAGTGTCTATGAAGATCCCAAGGGAACCTCACTCAGCGATCTAGGAGGGTAGTGATAGATGGGAACACTGCCGAGAACCAAGTCTAGGAGGAAAGGTCAGGAATTCTATGAAGAGGAAAAAGTATTCTTGGCTACAGATGGCCCCTGAGAATCAAAAAATAACCACAATACTTTAGAAGCATTATTTTGTGTTTGCAGGCAAAAAAATCTAAATTAGTAAGGACACTACAGTCAAGTCTCCATCCAAAAAGTGATCATCTTTGGGCTGCTTATCTTGTTTCAGCACACTGTTTTCTTCAGCATTTATAATTCTATGCACTATGATTGTAGCTGAACCAGTGTATATGAAACATGAGAGTGTATTCCCAGATAACCAAAAAATCCAGGGGCTTCAGCAACCCTGGAGACCTTATAGATGAGGAAACAGAGCCCCTAAGCAGGATACAATTAAAACTAGTAGATTACAAAGTCAAGGCATCAAAAGTTAATATTATAGTATTTAGTCTAATATACCTGTTACATTGCATATACTACATATTATATATATATATTTCACAGAAATCATGCAACAATGAAAACATGTAGATGCACATATGAGATCATTCAGTGAATAGGTAACGCTAGATTATCACTCAAAACAAATATTCACATAGGTGACTTCCTCATTTGAGAATGAATTCATCTCATTCATCAAAAGTGAAAATTTCTATTTCTATCTACTCATAAACTAAGACCCTGCTTAATACTTATAGGCTCTTGGCATTGGAAAGAATCTCAGAAATCACCATGTAAGTTTGGAAGTCAGCAGCAATCTTTAATGGCCATTCCTTATTTTATTCCTTAGGAGCATAAGGAATGTCAAAGCTCACCAAAAAAAAAGATGAAGAAGAAACACTTATATGAGGACATGAGTGAGTTCCCAATGATTCCTTCATTAAGGAAACATTCTATAAAATGACTACATTTCCTAAGAGACATTTCCAGTCCTGTGTTTCATTGAGATCAGGAGGCAACAAGGTTGGGGCCTAAAACAGTCTCCACCTGCTTCCCGACTCACCAGACAGCAAGTATCCATTGAAAAGACCACATTTTTCCATATTTCAACCCATTATCATGAACTTGCTCCCTCCCCCAGTTGCCAGGCCTATTACTGTGCCTGGCACTATGATGGATGAATGGTGAGAGGGTGAAAGTGAAAGAAGGAGGTATGGTTGTAGGGATGCAATATGTCAGCGCATAGAACTCTCCTCTTTTGTTCTACTATAATTCACAGGATTATTTAAATACCAAGATAAAGTCTTTATTTCCTCTTCTGGGAAATTATTGTATCATTTTAGTTGTTAAACTTTCTAAATGTCCGTAGCTGGCCAGTTTCTAATCATAATAGGGGGTAAAAAGGGTAATTTGGGGAACATACCTCAAGATTTATGAATTCAAAGAAAAATGTCCAAGATGATTCCACTGGAAAAATCAGCATTGTCTAAATGCCATTGTATATGTCAGTTAGCCATGTGTGTGCCTTTCAGACTGAAAGGAATTAGGTTTAGCATTAGGGGTAGAGTGGATGTATTACCCTGGAATTCTTCAAAAGTTACAAAAAAAACTATAAAGCTGGACTTTAGATTTAAAAGTGTGGTTTACGGAATTCCTATGATTTATCTACAAATTAAATGCAGTTGTGTTGTGAAACTGAGGTATGAGTTATTTTACAGCTGAACAAGAGGCAGAGTACTAAAAGCGCCTTTTGTTTACCTTGATTAAAATCACCCAGAGCCTGCGGGTATGAATACTATAATTGAAGTCATTTCAACAACAATTACCTGCCAGTTGCAAGCATTTATCCTGGGAGTTGTGTTTGAATTAGTAAATTCTTACAAATACCTCCTCATACTTTCTAAGTAATTCACTTTAAATAAGGGGACTGTAGATAGGTGGGAAGGAAAAATCATGCCCATCACCAACTGAGAGTTGATAAACAAAGCGTGGGTTTGTATTACTCACGGCTCTGCCTGCAGGCTCCTGTCCTCTGCCACATAGTTAGAAGGAATATATCCCTGCAGTTGCTGACCAAAGCCATCTGCCCGTTTCTCCAAATGCCTGGCCAGCCACCAGCCCTCATGAGAAGTGTCCAAGACTTGGAGCTTGTCGCCCGCACGAAAGCTGAGGTCTTCTGCAGTTCGAGCTTGGTAGTCGAACAAAGCCACAAAGTATTGGCCCTGGCTTCTCTCAGGCTCCTGCCTCTGTGACCGAGGGACTTCAGGGGAGCAACGGGCTCCTGGATTCTCAATCACCACGGGTTTGTCTGCTTCCTGGGACAAGCAAGGGAGACATGGCTCCAAATATGCCCAGAGCCTTAGAAGCATGTTGCCCATTGTGCCCTGGGGGAAAAAAGGGGAGAGGGTCTTCTCCTCCTCCTCAGTCTAGGCAATTCTACTTTCTGTTTTTCCACCAGGCAACTTTGACATCAGCACCGCCTTACCATACTTTGAGAGTGTGCAAAGTTCTTTTTCAACAAAGTCCAGCAGACCTGGCTGCGTGAAGCCTTGCCTGGAGAGACTCACGGGGCAGCCAACGCTTGGTTTCTGAGGCAGTGGCCGCTGCCCCCTAGCAAAACAGTGGGAGCTGGGCAGCTGCTCTGTGGGAAGATGCCTTTACTTCTTGTCTGCTTAAAATCCCACAACAAAAATAGAGTAAAATTAAGAAGGCTTTGTCTAGGAAAACATCTGAGAACAGCGAAGAGCCATCTTGCCTTTTGTCCCAATGAAAAGTTAACCAGACACTAACAGATAAAATCTCCACACCTTGTCTTTGCTGGGTGCTCTCTCTCTGCTTCCAGTCTGCTCCTGTTGTTTGACCGGTCCAAATCCTCACTGCTCCTTCCTTTTTGCTAATGAATAACCAACCAGCACAGGCTATTGCCTTTAACATGCTGAACTATGTGCAGGCTGTAATAATCGCCCTTTACTTCCTGGTTTCTTTTTGTCTGTGATCTAAATGGGATTCCAGTTCTCTCTACCCCTCCCTTTTCCCACACCCAAGATAGACCAGCCCCCTTAAAGGGAAGCCAAACTGTATAAGTTGCTTTCAAAACCCATAACCCTTTCACTTCACGCTGGAGAAACAGGCCAGCCCAGGTAGCTGTCTCACAAATGTTCCCAACACCAAAATTCAGGGCAGAGATATGTCCACTTCCTCCCAACACACACAAATATGCGCAGGATTGCTTTGCCACCACTACAGGAAATGGAAAGGACAAATACAAGTATTTAAGTATTTGTTGCTAGACACAGAGCAATTGAGAAGGCACCACTGAGTCCCTGCTTTTTTTTTTC
Source organism: Sylvilagus floridanus (assembly GCA_949820135.1). Taxonomy (NCBI): domain Eukaryota; kingdom Metazoa; phylum Chordata; class Mammalia; order Lagomorpha; family Leporidae; genus Sylvilagus; species Sylvilagus floridanus. Next base: position 53,497,993 of record OX463227.1, on the reverse strand, counting down.
CATCACTAGGAATAGATTTTAATAGTCTCAGAGTATATCCTGAAAAAGTAAGAGAGCAGCTGATGAAAATGCCGAGAACCTAAAACACTGCCTTTTCCCACAGATGCTTATTTCCCATCCTTTAAGTACTATTTCTCTTTCTCTCTCGCTCTCGCTCTCACATACACACACACACTCACACACACACACACACAACCAATAGAAAAGAGTAGAAGAAGGGGTCTTTGTGTGCTGCTGTAGAGACTCTTTCTGTTAAACTGCGACCTCCAGGTCTATGCTAGTTCTTACTTGTTGTTGGCAGCAGTTCTGGAATTAATGAGGTTGGGATCAGGACAGTCATCCAGAGACAAAATGGGGATTTTGCTCTCCTTTGCCTAATTTGGGACTGCTGTCTCACAAGCCTGGGCCCTGGATCACAAGAGCAACAGCACAGTAAGTCTGGACAGATGATTGCACTGCCATTTGGAGTAGTAGAGAGCATTGCAAAATTCTTTCTGATTTGCCACTTGTTTTTTGTATAAGGCATTATTTTAAAATTTCTATCTTGGAAGGGTGCCTGTACTTAGGTGTTTTGTGTTTCCTGATAGCTGTGTTGCTCTCTGGTAAAGTTGTGGAGTTGGTGACCAAGATCTCTGGTCTGGGATAAACCACATTCTTGGTGGGAGCAGAGCCTGAGTCAATGGCCTGTCTGGTGCTAGCAGTGACCGTGGCCAATGCCAGATTTGCAGGCTGTAAGGTTTTGCAAGAGAAGTATATAGAGCCTCCAGTAAAACAAGTTCTTCCAAGTCTACCAAAGTCTGCTTTCAGTGGTGACTACTACAGAGCAAGATGACAAAGAGAAGCAGTATCAATAGCAGATGTAAACCCTACTGCTCAAAAAGGAAAAGCAAGAGATGTCTATACTCCTGAGAAACAGTGATTTTTCTATTGTTGAATTCTTTATTTAGTGGAGTATTAAGCTTGTGATTATAAAGTAAATTGAAAGTATGTCATTGCAAAAATGAAAAGAAAAAGAGGAGGAAGGGTGGTAGTGAGGGAAGGAGGGAGAGTAGGTAGGAAGTATCATTGTGCTCTTAAAACTGTATATATGAAATTTGTTGCTTTTATATAAATTTAAAAAGTGGAAAAATAAAACCTATGTGTTTTCAGTTCATATTAGTTTGTGAATACCAACTTTCTATAGTAAAATGCCTCAGAGCTACACAACAAAACTAAAGCTTCTCTCTTACAAACAATCTAAGTGTTTTCAGAACCTTGAACCTAGCTAATCTAGCCTTAGTACAATCTCAAAACCCATGTTTTTGTCAAATGAAAGGCATTTTTAGTAACCAGAAGAACCAAACTCAAGAAAAAGAAAACAAAGCAGCATGGTCTCAGCCCCACTTGCTGTTTGTTACCTTTTGTTAGACGCAAGTACAATTGGTGGGCAGATTATTTGGGTAGAATCAGCTTTGTGTCACCCTCCCAGGCTTCTCCAATTGTAGTCAGAGCAAAACTAACATGGCAGCATTAGAAAACCCAAAATTTAGCTTTGTTGTTGTATAGTGGCATGGGACCTAAAACACAATGTATATATAATTCCATATTTTAGGCAAAAGTAAGTAGTAATTGCATAATATTGTCAGATCATAAAGAATATGTTGTTCCAAATGCACTATTAATTGTAAAGGCCTGGGCTTCTACCAGTGCCCCTAAATAGAGGCACAGATGCTGAAGTCTTTCTGAAACAGCTACAAGATGTAAGGTCCAAATTTGTGGGGCTGGAACTGTGGTGTAATGGGTAAAGCTGCCACCCATGATGCCAGCATCCCATATTGGCACCAGTTTATATCTTGGCTATTCCACTTCTGAACCAGCTGTCTGCTACTGTGTCTGGGAAAGGAGAAGAGGACAGCTGAAGTCCATGGAGCCCTGCACCCACGTGGGAGACCCAGATTAAACTCCTAGTTCCTGGATTCAGCAGAGCCCAGCCCAGGTCGTTGTGGTCATTTGGAGAGTGAATCAGTAGATGAAGGATCTCTGTATATAAGTCTCCCTCTCTTTGTAACTTGCTTTCAAAATAAATACATAAATCTTTTTTAAAGAATCTAAAATCTTTAAAAACGAAAAATATCCATATTTGTAACCAACCAGAGAGATGTATTCAAACCCAATTTCTGAGTAGGGTTTGAGACTTCAAAATTCTGAAAGTTGCAACTTCAAATGTGCCTTCACTATGGTTGTGACAAGGGACTCTGGAAAAAGACAAAGCAGCAAACCTGCTCGGTACAGTCACTGAGCAAGCAAATGAAATTGAAAAAGCGGCCAACCGTCCAAAGATGTCAAGAGAGCAATGGCCTAAGAAACAAAGCCAACGGGTGGGGAAGGTGAGGGATTCCTGGGGTCGATAGTTCCGGGATTTTCAGGCACCCAAGCCTGAAGCCTTGCAGTCGCCTTTTCCTCGCTCCTGGGTTTCTTCGAGCTAATCAATCACTAAATTCCGCTCAGCCTTCCTTTTCATTTGTTCCACAAACTATTTTTTAATCCCTTCTGAATGACAGCTGTGCTTTATAGAGAAAATAGAGTATTCCTCCCTGGATTCTTCCAGAGACTTCCTAACGGTCTCCCGTCCTCAACCTTATACCCATTATGACTCATCTTGCACATCAAGATGAGTTTATAATAGTTTATAAAGTGGCTTTTATAATAGTAGAAGTCATATCACCTCCATCATGGCTGCTAACAGTAGCTATCAGTACTGGAGGACACTGTGCTAAGAACCCTAAAAGTGATACATCATTCAATTCACACAAAAAATACCTATGAAAAACATTTTTAAATTCAGAAAAGAAACTAAGGCTACAGAGGTTACACAACTCACTCAAGTTTACATAGCCAAGCAAGCAGCCGAATTATGAATAATACCATGGATTCAATCTGACTCCAGAGTCTTGAGACTGCAAATCCTCAATTTTGCTGACTATAAAAAAAAATCTAATATGATCTGCCTATGTAAAATCCTTCAGGAACCTCCAATGCATCCGGAATAAAATCTAAACTCTTTAGCATGATACGCAAAGCTTGGTTAATTCCTCCAACCTCAAAGTTTCTCCGTTCTGCTCCTTTGCCCTGGGACACAGCTTGCCAGACACACAACAGCCACCTGAGGACCAAGGCCTCTGCCCATTGCATCTGTTCATCCTCCTCTCCCCTAATGACCCTACTGTCATTTTTCCAGGTTGGGTTCAAGTCTCACCTCTGCTGCAACACATTAGAGATCACTACTCAGTGCTTCTTCTCAATGCCTTCCTTTCCTCCCTTACTGTTCCCTGAATGTTGGGTTCCTTTGCCAGCCTCCTAAACCAGTTTTGTTGCTTGCAGTCACTCTCCTTCTCATCCACATAGAAAAACTGCTACCACATTAATCTTCTTAATCACTCTTGCAAAATAGCCTTCAACAGATCCTCATTGCCTAGAAGATACTGCAGCTTGGAATTCAAGGCTAAAGAATTTGTACTTTATCCAGTCCTTATCAGATATGCCCTTTCAACATCCCCCTCTACAGACTTACATTCCTCCTTCCACTGAGCCAAATTGGTATGCTGGGTCTTCCAATAGGCCTTATTTGTCCCCATATCTGACTTTGTCTCCTTTGACATTCTTTGGCTTAGTAGTTCTTCCCCTCCTAGCAGACTCCTGCCTACATTTCAAAATCTCAAAAATCTCATACCTCCTCCAGGTCCCGCTAAAAATAATTTGTCTTCCTGAAACTTTTCTAGCTCCCTCAATCCCTGACCTCAATGTACACAACACTGAAAGAATTTAACCCTACTCCTCTCTCTGGTTTGCTGAACACTGATATAGAAAATCCCACAGCTACTCAGTTTCATAGCAAAACAAATTAGTGACCTCCTACTCCTGGTGGCACTCAACACTGCTCAGCATTCTTTTATACGCCAGTCTGGTCAGCTGCAGTTCTCTTCAATTTCTCATAACATTATTCCAAATCGTCTACCATTATTCTCAGGGTCTCTGGATACCCCTTGTCTCCAATGTCCTTGTTACTGACATTCACAGGAATTCCAGAACTATGACTTTAATTCAATTTCCTTTTCTTAAATCAAAAAACGTATCTACATTTGCAAATACTTTTTCATCCTAGAAAAGAAATTTTACATGCTTGCTCAATGCCCATTTTTTTTCTTATGATAGAAACTTATTTTTACAAATCTAAGAAGTCACTGGGTGAGGTTTCAGGAAAATCCACAAGGGAGGCAGACTCAGCTGGGAGACCTACTCTTTTTATTCATTCCTGATTTTCTTTCCTCCTTCATAGAACTCAGTTGAAATGACTAGACCTAGAACAGCTGTCCTGGACCATAAGATGACCTTAAAAATGGAGAAAATGAAAACATAAAAGCAACTTGTATCCTTAAGGCCCAGGAATACCTTCCTTCATAATTGTTTGCTTTTGGAAGACAAATTGTTTTCTGTCTAATTAAGATATAATTTTTTTTGTTACATTTAGCCAAAACTAGTCATAACCGATATGCTTTCAATAACAGAAGACAGTGAAATTGTATGCCTAAACTCTAGTATTGCCCCCTTGTGGGGGTCTGATTACATCAATTAGCTCTATTGTTTCCTTTGTAAGTGCCTTTCTCAAAGTGCTTTCCTCATAAGACTGTGGTCATGTTCAAATCTCTCAAGCATTAAAAAGAAAATAAAAATGAAGCAAAGAAAACAGAAAAAAACTCTTAAATATTTTATGCCACTATAGCCACCAACCTATCTCTCTCCTTTCTTTAGTCATACTTCTCAGAGAAATAATGAATATTTACTTTAAGTTTTTCTCTTTCATAAACTATCTAACTTCATCCCATGCCACTGAGGCTGGTCCCCCAGAGGTCATCAATTGACCTTTAGCCCTTTTGCCAACTTAAATTATTCTTTCTCCAGTCTTATTTCACTTGACCTCTTTCCCATATGACAAAGATAGGTAGATATGCTATGTCACAATACAGTCATCTTAGTTTATTCCATTAGCTGATAATCCTCAGCATTCTGAAGACTGGTTTTCCTCTAGCAACATCATTCCTCAGAGTTGACGCTGATTATGAATTCTAGCTGGAATTCTTGGGTGGATTCTTTTATTCCTCTGCTCATACTACTTGGTGACCAGACCCTCTGCATCCATAGCTTCAACTGCTAATAATTTCTTACATATCCCAACCCATATAGTATGGCATCTTGGACATATCTTTCAGAAAATCCCAAGCCATCTCAACTTCAAATTCAACAGGTCCCAAAACATTCATATGATTCTCTCAAAAACTCTCATTTTTATGTATTCTCTGCCTAGGTGAAAATCATGTCAGGAGCCAGGGTTGTGGCACAGTGAGTAAAGCCACTTCCTGAGATGCTGCCTTCCCATATGAGCGCCAGTTTGAGTCACAGTTGCTCTACTTCTGATTCAGTTCCCAAGTAATGTACTGGGAAATCATTGGAAGACTGCCTGAGTGCTTGGGATCCTGTCACCCAGATAGAAGACCTGGAGAGAGCTCCTGGCTCCTGGCTCCTGCCTGGCCCAGCCCCAGCCTTTGCAGCCATCTGAGGAGTGAATCAGTGGATAGAAAATCTCTTTTCTCTCAATCTCTCTCCCTCTTCTGCAACTCTTTCAAATAAACAACTCCTCTAAAAGATCATGTCAAACTAGAAAATTGGAAGCAACCTAAAATCCTCTTTTTTCTTTACCCCCCTATAACTGGTCAATAACTAAATTTTATGATTTTTGAATTGTTTAACATTTATTCTCTTCATTTGCTTTCCCCCCTATTGATGCTGTCTGTATAAGACTGATTTTCTTTTTTTGGTTACTATATATGAAGTGCGTGGTAGCTTCAAAAGGAAAGGAGGCTTATTCTGGCTCTTAGTTCTGGAGATCTGAGGTCAAGAAGACACATCTGGTGGATGGCTGTCTTGAAGACAGTCCTGAGGCTGCACAAGGAGTGCTCTCAAAAAAGTATGCCTTTTCTGGTCTCTCCTCCTTTCCTTATAAAACCACTGGGATTCAATCACAGCCTTATCACTCCTAATTATCTTCAAAAGACCCCACCTCTCAAAAAATCAGTTCAGTTTCTATTGTCTTAATACTTCACAATGGGGGTTAAATTTTAGTACATGAAACCTTGGGTACACACTAAAACCACATCCCAACCAGAGTCTGGGCCTTAATCCTCAGCCTCTTTGGCTCTTTCCTCAACTTTTTAATAATTTCCAATTTGATAATTATTTCTCTCCAGTCCCACACCCCTCCCACCAACCTCTATTTCATAAGTAAAAATCTTTTAAAAAATCACTTTACCTATTTGAGAGGCAGAGTTACAGAGAGAGGGAGAGAGAGAGAGTCTTCCATCTGCTGGTTCACTCCCCAGATGGCCTCAAAGCTGGAGCTGTGCCCATCCGAAACCAGGAGCCAGGAGCTTCTCCTGGGTGTCCCATACGGGTGCAGGGACCCAAGCACTTGGGCCCTCTTCCACTGTTGTCCCAGGCCATAGCAGAGATGGATCAGAAGAATAGCAGCCAGTAGTGGAACCAGCACCCATATGGAATAACCACGCCACCACAGGCAGAGTCTTAGCCTACTGTACCACACTGCCACACCCAGTAATATACAACTGCCCATATTATATCCTTTTAGAGTGCTTTAATGAAAAGAAAATGTAAGCAATCAGTCCACCTAATATTAAACATGCAGCTATAATAAATACTAATCCTAAAATTAATAGGCACATATAGATCAATGGATTCAAATATAGAACCCAAAAATAGATCAACAAAAATCCACCTAACGGAATGATTCTTGACAAAGGCAGAAACAAATTCAATCAAGGAAAGATAGCCTTTTCAGCAAATGATGCTGGATATCCAGAGACTAAAAATGAAACTACACAGAACAAAAACGATAAACTTCAACCTAAGACTCATATTTTATACGAAATTGAACTCAAACAGATCATAGACTTGCATGTAAAAGGTATAACCATAAAAATTTAGAAAAATTTAAGAGAAAACTTCAAGATCTAAGACTTAGCTAAATTGATAAAGAAGACTTCATCAAAATAAAACTTTATTCTGCAAGAGTATTCTGTTTGGAGTATGAAAGGGCAATGGGAAAAATATATAAAGTATTTACAAACCTCCTATCTAAAACGTACAAATCTGAAGAATCCTCAAAAGTCAACAATAAAAACCCAAATAATCCAGTCTGAAAATGAGCAAGAGATGGATATAGATTTCACTAAAAAAAAAAAAAAAAAATGCATACGACAAACAAGCACACAAGATGTTTAACCACATTAATCAGGAAAAAATCAAATATCACTACACACCTGTCAAAATAAAATTAAAAATAACAAACCACTGAAATTAGGATGGTAACGATGCTGAGAAACTGGATGTACTATCAATGCATAGTGCGATCTTCCCATTCGTACATTGCTATTGGTAATGAAAAATGGTATAGTCACTCTAGATAACAGTATGCAATTTTTAAAGTAAAACTAAATTTTTATAAGTAAAACATAAAGTAAATCTAAATATATAGCCACTATTTATAACAGTAATTACACTACTGGGCACTTATTCCTGAGAAATCAAGTTATGTTCATACAGAACCTTGTACATACATGTTTATAGCAGTTTTATTTATAATATATCAAGCTATGACCAACCCAGCTGTCACTCCTTCAGCTGCAAAAGGAACGACGCTGCTTGCAGTTAATCGGTCTTCAGTAGACTTTTACTTAGAAGGAGTAGGAAAAAGAGTGGGGGACCGGGAGAAGGGGGAGAGATGGCGCACACGTTCCTTAAGGGGGAAAGCTGGCATGTGCGTTCCTTCTCCCGTAGTTCGCTTATATACAGAATTCAACCAATCACAGTCAATCAATCACAGTCCATGCACAGAGCTCTCCAATCCAGCACTTGATCACGATCAGCCGTGGAATCACAGCAGGCAGGACATCAGCGCCATCTTGTTGTTTACCACGATCCTCAGCTAGATGGAAAGTTCAATCAGCTGCTACATCCGCATTACTGCTATAAGCCAAGCCCAGCATGGGGGGTCCCATAGCAGGCCTATCCATGGGTCCCTACATCTCCCCCGTTTTTATTATATTAAGTGACATAGAAACGTGCCTGTCTTGGGTTCCCAATGATGCGCAACCTGCTTACCCGTCATGGAGGTAATAGGAAGATTGTCCTACCCTCTGTCTTAGGTTGCTAGGTGCGCCCATTGGTGATTACCCGTTATTGGCTACCGTTCCATCATGTTAAGCCACACTTCTCATGGGGGTGAGAGAGCTAGGTGGCTAGCATAGCCTGCCGAATTACCAGGTTGGTACGCTGCTGGCGGAGTGTTACCGCTCTGATCAGAACTTCTGGGCTATTGGGGTTTCGAAAGCCAGAACAGTTTTATCAAATTGTGAATTAACAGCTTTAAATACATTCAAGAAAACAAATCAAATTAGGTCAGCTTTCTTACTATTTGCTACTTAAATCCAACACATAAATTTTAGCAAATTCCTTCATAATTTCACATTAGCAATTCAAAGTAAAATGCTTAATTGGTACTATTCTTCACCTGTTCTGAATGCAGACAGCCACTCCACATATTTTGTATGCCTTAGACACTAGTTACCTCAAAATTCTCCTCCCATTTCACTCACTTGGCGAGGAAGGTGAGGCCTATATTGTTAAGTACAACTTCGTAAGATTACTGTTCCAGGTTGTATTGATCATCTGTCCCAATTCTAGGGTACAATTAGAAGGATTGGTTTCATTAGGAGAGTGTAAAATAAGAATCCCTACAGGTTTTCTCTTGCGTAAATCAATCTCAGAATAATTGACTAAAGCTCGGTACAAAAAATCATAAACCCCTTAACAAACTTCAAAATTACAAATCAATAAATGATCAAGCAATACTTTCAACAAGCCAAAAGCTAAACTAACAAGACATAGATGGCCAAACAATTTTAAAGAAATTGAAACATTTACATTCTTTTGTAAAGCAAACCAAGCATAATCTGCTCAAGCATTCCCATCAATAATAGGGGGTAGAGTTAGTACATAATACAAAAACAGAATAGGTAGTCCGGACACTTTTTACCACGATTAGCATTAATGAACTGTTTTATGGCTCACCTTTTTTAACCCTATTCTCTGCGTCTGTAATGGAGTCTTTATAGTCTTTATCACAGCCTTTGTTCCTTGTGCTTCTTCCTCTCATTATAATAAGGCCGTATCCAATTTAGATTTCCACATAGTTTTTGAAAATCATTTAAGGTTGTTAGTCCTGTTGTAGCAATGGCAAATTCCAAAGGGGCCGCATTTGTTGGTGTAAGCCTAAGTCCTAAATATCAAACTACGGTATTTTTTTGAACCTTTTCTGGCACTATCTGTAATCCTGCCTCCTGTAGATATGAGCTTAATGTTATAAACATATCTTCCAATATATAAATCCATATAGTGGAGGATTTTTGCTTCTCCCTGTCGCTGATGAACAGGCTCTATTGCTTGTGAAACATATGGTCAACAACAATCAGGACTCCCGCCTCTCTCCTGGAGTTTTACTCCCGCCTTTCTCCTGGCATCTTACTCCCCATCTTTTGTCGACGGTTTACTCTCACCTGTCTCCTGGCGTTCTACTCCCCACCTTTTGTCGACGGAACCGCGGTTATAATCCTAGGCTTTTTACTTTACCCACCTAGATTCCCTGTCTTTTTTCAACAGTTTACTCCCGCCTTTCTGTCATTTTACTCCCCGTCTTTAGTCGACGGAATCGCGGTCATAATCCTAGGCTTTTCACTTTACCCACCTAGATTCCCGTGTATGCAAGTTTATCCTTTTCTTACTTCCTGCTTCCAGCAATCGGTCCGACGATCCGAGTCACGGCACCAGAACGACGCTGCTCGCAGTTAATCAGTCTTCAGTAGACTTTTACTTAGAAAGAGTGGGGAAAAGAGTGAGGGACCAGGAGAAGAGGGAGAGATGGCATGCGCGTTCCTTCTCCCGTGGTTCGCTTATATACAGAATTCAATCAATCACAGTCAATCAATCACAGTCCATGCACAGAGCTCTCCAATCCAGCACTTGATCATGATCAGCTGTGGAGTCACGCAGCAGGCAGGTCATCAGCGCCATCTTGTTGTTTACCACGATCCTCAGCTAGATGGAAAGTTCAATCAGCTGCTACATCCGCATTACTGCTATAAGCCAAGCCCAGCATGAGGGGTCCCATGGCAGGCCTATCCATAGGTCCCCACACCCAGCAATGGATTATAATTGAACAAACTGCAGTACATACTAAAGTAAACTGTTCAGTAATAAAAGGGATGACTGATATAAACAACAACCTGGATAAACCTACTGGAAATCACATTGAATAAAAAAAAAAGATGATCCCCAAATATTAAATATTGTATTATTCCATTTATATAACAATATCCTTACTTGTTTATCTTTTAAGACCCAGAACAGGCCGGCGCCACAGCTCATTTGGCTAATCCTGAGGCACCGGCACCCCCGGTTCTAGTCCTGGTTGGGGCGCCAGATTCTGTCCCAGTTGCTCCTCTTTCAGTCCAGCTCTCTGCTGTGGCCCGGGAGTGCAGTGGAGGATGGCCCAAGTTCTTGGGTCCTGCACCCACATGGGAGACCAGGAGGAAGCACCTGGTTCCTGGCTTCGGATCAGCAGCCGTAGCAGCCATTTGGCGGGGTGAACCAACCGAAGGAAGACCTTTCTCTCTCTCTCTCTCTCACTGTCTAACTCTGCCTGTCAAAAAAAAAAAAAAAAAAAGACCCAGAACAACGTATTTCCATCTTTATCAATTTTTTCCTAACCTTTGTATTAGACAGAATTGACTATTCCTTCATTTGTGCTGCCCCACACCCTATACCCATTTCTGTCATTTATTTCATGTCTGTGTCACTATAACTTCTTTACATACTTATTATTGTCTTCTTTTGTTTTCAATATTGACACAGTGCCGAATACTTACCTGAGGACTCAATAAATACTTGTCAAACGAAAACTAATTATTCATCTCCTAGAATATAATATGTAATACTCATATATCATGTAGTCTGTATAATTGTGTTGTTTCCAAAGCATACATCTGTATCCTTAAAGTCAGGTCTATGTTTTATATTTCTTGTATCCTCAGAAGAACTCAGGGTGTAGCTCCATTCATGCATAACACGTCTCCATGCTTACACACTTGCTCTGTCTCAATCTATTCTCCAAACAGCAGCCAAGCCAATCTTTGTAAAATATCAGTAAGATCTGTGTTTTTCAATACCTTTCCTGCATATTTAAAATAAATTCCAAATTCTACATCTTTGGTAACAAAGCCCTGCTCATGCTAGTTCCAGCCTAGTCTTCCCTCTGGTCCAGCCAGCGTGATGCCCCTTCCAAGGCATCAGTCATAATCTTCTTCTGACCACAGATTTTTACTCACTATTCTCCCAGACAATAACATTCTTGTTCAGACCTTTCATGAGGGTGGCTCCTTCAGGCCTCAGCCTAGTAATATGTCATTAAAGAGGTTTCCCCAAGCACCTTGTCTAAAGTAGCAATACTATCCAACTTAACTTTACTCTTATATATCTTATAAATTGATTGTATCCTCTGAAAAAGATACACTGAATTCCTAACCCTTATTTAAAACCAAGTCATTAGGGTAGACCCTAATTCAATACAACAGGTGTCCTCATAAAGAGGGGAAATTTGGCCACAAGCATGCACAGAAACAAAGTCATGTGAAGATACAGAGGAATAAGATAGCCATTGACTGGAATGATGCATAGACAAGCCAAAGAATTTCAAGAATTCCCAATGAATACAAAATCTAAAAGAGAGGCCTGCACTGTGGATACCAGGTAAAGCCACCATCTGCAGTACCGGCATCCCGTATCGGCGCCAGTTCGAGTCCCGGCTGCTCCACTTCCAATCCAGCTCTCTGCTATGGCCTGGAAAAGCAGTGGAAGATGGCCCAACTCCTTGGGCCTCTATACCTAAGTGGGAGACCTGGAGGAAACTCTTGGCTCCTGGCTTTGGATCAGCACAGCTCCAGCTGTTGTGGCCATCTGGGGAGTGAACCAGCAGATGGAAGACCTCTCTCTCTCTGCCTCTCCTTCTCTCTGTATAATTCTTCCAAACAAACAAACAAACTAGGAGAGGTTAGCAAGAGAGAGGATGGTACTATGACACCTTGATTTCAGACGTCTAGCCTCTGGAATTGTGAAACATACAATTCTGTTATTTTAGGCCATCCAGTTTTGGGTATTTTATTACAGCAGCCCCAGGGAACTAATACACCATACACTGTATTTGTGATTTTTGCCAGCACTCATCACAATCTGAGTTTGTGTTATTTCTTTGTTTGCCTATTTAGTATGTCTCTCCTACAGAAAAATATTTCCAGTGACTTGAGGGCCTCATTTACCCTCTTCACTTTCCATGCCTCCAGAGCTTAGCTTGTAATTGATGATCTTTCAATAATTGTTATTTAATACCTGCTATCAGAATAAAATTTATTGATAAAATTGTACAAATGCAATAGATACAAAGATACTGCTGTTTCATTGGGAAAATATCCATTTCTAGAAGACAATTTGAGATCACTCATCTTAATTGTAAGATCAGTTGTGTTTCACTACTATAGAAAAAAATGAAAATATTCCTTTCCTTATACTTTTTTATTTTAATTTTTAATTAGTTTTTAACAGATACAATTCTAAGAACATAATGATATTCCCCTCGTCCCCCTGGAAATATTCCTTTTTGAAGATTATTTTATACCAAAGGCTGAATGAGATGTCTGGTTATTACTGCGGAGAAGCTGATAACTGGATTCACAGCATTCTTCAGTTTAATGGAAATTTATTTAGGCTTTAGCTGTCCTGCCCAATGACATTAAATAAACTGACCAAAAATATCTCATCCTAATCTTTGGACTTGAGTCTTGATATCATTCACTATATTACTCTCTAATTTCTCCTCAAGACAAAATTCAGTTACTTTCTTTGGCTATTATACAGACTAATACCTTGGAATCCTTCATATGTTTCATTTTAGCCTCCATTAATCCTTCATTTAGTCACCTTTTATGGGTCCAGACACTAGCTTGACACTAGAAGAAATGACAAGAAGCCATTAGATTGAGTCAAAGAATATTAAGTATGTTCTGGAAAGCTTAAGTTATATTCAGAGCAGAATTATAATAATAATGATTGTGATGATAATGATGATGATGAAAGAATAACCTCAGTATCTGAGCAGATGGTAACAACATAATTCTAAATTTATCTCAGTTTTCTTGGCTGTAGAGTATAATCTCCAGACTGAAAATAGAAGACCAGCTGTATCTGCGTGAGATTTGGAACTTAAGGGAAAGCAATGATTATTGGGAGCCAATGTTGGCTCAAAAATGAAAAAAAAATGCCAAATTAAACTCAATTTCATTTTTCATATAGAATTTCTATTATGAAGGAAAGCATTCCTACTTCGGAGATATGAAAGCCAAATGCTATGTTTTACTACAAATGGTTTTATCTAATCTGCTGAAATTGTTGGAGGACATAATGTTTAAGTAGCCTTGGCATGCCAGATCCCTACTGTCCACAGCTGTAACGTCTTTCCTGACCAAGGACAACAGACTACATCAAACATCAGCAAACACTGAATACTGCACTCAATCCATCCTATGCAGAAGATATGTTTCTAGTGCTTAAGGAGCATAACTATGAAACTTCAATTCTAACCTATGAGAACTCATGACTTTTCCCCATGGGAAGTACTCAGTGAACTTCTTTACAGATGTGAATTCCATTGCTTGCAAACAAAATAGTTCAGTTTAAAAATATTTATTAGAGCTTTGGTTTTTTTCTTTAACATTGTCCAAAACATGAATTAGGCAGAGTATATCTTGATTTTAGTAAGATAATGAAAAAGTGTTTGAAGATATCTGCAAGTAAGCTTACACAGAGAATTTGCTTTCCCAAGGGACTGAAAACTCTTGTATGTACAATCTCCTAGAAGCAGGTGATAACGCCTTCCTAAAACGGAGAGGTGTTCCTGGTTCACCCAGGTGATTTTTTTTTCTTGTCCATTAAACAAATACTTCATCAGTCAAGGTTCACAACTACTAAGTCACAAAGTTATTTCAGTATACCAAGGAGTCACTCCAGTCCTTACGTTCCTCTCTAGAACCATCACAGATCCCCTGAATCAGAGAAAATGGAAGAACCTGGAAATCTCTAGTCTTGATTTTAAGCTTTTCTCTTCTGATATTTTAACAAGCTTGAGATAGAAAATTGTGACTGGGCAAAGTGAATGTGAGCATATGTAGGATGACAGTGTGTTTCTTGCTATTAATCATTCATGTTTCTTGGCTCATTCCAAGTGCTATGTGCAAAGTAAGATTAGCAGAGCTGTGCCTCTTTTGAGGGTTTAACGCCTGTCAAAAGATTCATTCTTAACCAGTATTGTCTGTGGAAAAGATTTTTAAATGTATATTAGAGAACAGTAAAATCATAATCACAACTGCATGAAGGAATGGATGCAACAGCATGGCCCTGTAATTGGTGTTCCTGGGAGGGGATTTCCCAGGCACTGCCACAGGAAGGTAGGATGACTTGTGGATATGAATGCCTGTTTGGAGAAGTTATTGATTGCTCAGTCTCAGATTCTTATCTGTAAAACGCTAACAACTCCTTGATGATAGCATGGACCTCATAAAATAGTTGTGAGACTTAAATGAGAAAATGCACTAAAATATCTCTCTCCCTGTCCACGGTCTAGTAGTGTCCAATAATATTAGCTATTATTGGAAAAACATGTAACTGGTCTGCCTGGGTATTCCTGACCTCTTCTTTTACCACTGAGTACAGTTTTAGAAAATAACCTCATTCCCAGCTCATTTCCTCCCCCCCAAACAAAAGCAAAATGTACACCACACATCCAGCTCAAAAATTATTTTAGTAATAGAGTATATAGCTA
Organism: Sylvilagus floridanus; assembly: GCA_949820135.1. Classification (NCBI taxonomy): domain Eukaryota; kingdom Metazoa; phylum Chordata; class Mammalia; order Lagomorpha; family Leporidae; genus Sylvilagus; species Sylvilagus floridanus. The sequence continues at coordinate 53,482,959 of OX463227.1, read as the reverse complement.
AAACTATGGTTCCATGCATACATGAAAGAGACTGTGCATTGCAATCTGAACAGGAAAATATCTTGACAAAAGCCTTTTACACATTTCTTTTTCCCAGGGTTTCTGGCCATATGATAACTATTTCATCTATCATTTCATAGTCAGCCTCCCCAGCTACATCCCTCTACCCATCCATCCTCTTATATATTTTCTCAGCAAATTATCAATTTAAAATTTCACATGAGGAACTGGCTTTATGGTGTAATTGGTTAAACCACCACCTTCAATGCTAGCATCCCACATAAGCACCAGTTTGAGTCAAAGATGCCTACTTCTGATCTAGCTCCTTGGTAATGCACCTGGGAAAGCAGCAGAGGATGGACCAAGTCCTTGGGCTCCTGCACCCATATGGAAAACCGGGATGAAGTTACTGGGTCCTGGCTATGGCCTGGCGAAGCCCTGGCTGTTGCAGCCATTTGGAGAGTGAACCAAAGGATGGAAGAGCTCTATCTGTCTCTCCTTCTCTCTCTCTCTATAACTATGCTGTTCAAATAAGTAAAATAAATCTTTTAAAATAAACTCATATGAACAAAAGTAAAAATTATACCTGTACCACTACCAGTAGATCAATAATAAATGTTTCAAACCTATGATACTTAATGTTGAGAGTTGGTGTCAAAATAGTTCAAAACTGCAAAATGCATTAAAAAGTTCCAATAGATAAAATAATTTTATATAATGTTAGAATATTTCCATTCATATCTATGAGAATACCAAAGTAGATGGGTATTTGGGAGAAGTTCATCTATCATCAAGTTATCATAAGAGCCATAACAAATTTTGACCAGTTATTGTTCTCCAAGGGACCATCACCTCATCTCAAACAAGAATGGATTCAGTCTAGTGAGACCTGCAGATGGCCAACAAAAATTAGGCTTCCTCTCATCTTTGACAAAAAACATCACAGGTGGGCAAGAATGTTTAGAAGCTGTATCTAACCCACTTGCTTCTCAAACTTTATTTTAAAAAAAAATCATGTTTTAATCCAATCTCAAGTTCGCAATTCTTTTTTCAAAAATTTTAAAATTTATTTTCATTTTTATTTGAGAGAGAGATCATCCACTGATTCCTTCCCCCAAAATGCCTATAACAGCCAGGGCCAGTTTGAAGCCAGGAGCCAGCAATTCAATTTAGATCTCCCAGGCAAGTGGCAGAGATTTAACACTTGAGCCATCATCTGCTGCCTCCCAGAATGTGCATTAGCAGGAATCTGAAATCAGAAGCTGAGCTGGAACTCAAACCCAGGTACACCAATATAAGATGAGGGTGTCCCAAGCTGTCTTAAACGCTGTGCCAAATGCCTGCCCCCCATTCTGAAACTTTAATATGCATACAAACCAGCTGCAGATCTAGTGAAAAACATAGATTCTGATTCAGTGATCAGGGGTGAAGCCTGCATTTCTAACAGGTTCCCACATGTTGATCACGCTGCTGATCTGAGGACCACAGTCCCTGTAGCAAGAATTCAGTGACTCGAATCACAGCCTAGTTCTCTGAGTGAGATATCTGTACATCCTTATGACAATTGCTTACCTTTGAAAGCACTGTTATGGGGCTGGCACTGTGGCTTAGCGGGTATCGCCTGAAGGGCCGGCATCCCTTATGGGCGCTGGTTCAAGTCTCAGCTGCCCTACTTCCAATCCAGCTCTCTTTTATAGCCGGGGAAAGCAGTAGATGATGGCCCAAGTCCTTGGGCCCCTGCACCCGCATGGGAGAACTGGAAGAAATTCCTAGCTCCTGGCTTCAGATAGGCACAACCCTGGCTTTTGCAGCCAATTGGGGAGTGAACCAGCAGATGGAAGACCTCTCTCTCTCTCTGCCTCTCATTCTCTCTCTGTGTAACTCTGACTTTCAAATAAATAAATAAATCTTTAAAAAAAAAAAAAAAAAGAAAGAAAGCACTGTTATAACCTGATTCCTTAGACTTTTTTTTTTTACACTGGAAGAGATTTAAAAGACCAACTAGTCCAATTAACTCATTTTAGAATGAAGAAATGAGAAGTGACTTGCTTCAAGACACAAAGCTACTCACTGACAACAAAGTCAGAAATACCCTGGCTAATACAGGAGGATTCTTCTTCTCCACCCTGAAGCTGTACCTTCTCAAGAAGTCCAACCAAAAGAGGATTCTGGACAATTCTTAACTGGTATAGAGGAGATACAGGCCTCAAGGCATAATGGAAGAAAATGATGTGGCTAGGGAGGATTTTGGTGTGGAATGTAACCCTGTCTAGGGTGTCAGAACTAGGACCCCTAGACTTTGATTCTCAATCTAGTATTACATTATATTAATGACTGTTTATTATGGTGTCCACAAGTCATATAACCTAAACCACAGGTTTCCCTTTCTTATAATGCTGTATTTATGAAGCATCTTGCAAATTCCAGTAGTTTTAGCAAAATCCTAACCCCAGAGGAAAGAACATTGCCCATAAAATTGGTATTTTCCAACTAAATGAAGTATTTCATTATCTTCAATTCTATTTTTATCCAAGTTGTAAAATTTATGGGGCAGCTGTTGGTGCATGGTTAAGATTCTGCTTGTGATACCCAATTTCAGTATTGGTATGCCTGTGATAGAGTGTCGCTTAAGCTTCCAGTGCCAGCTTCCAGCTAATGAAACAGAGTACAGTTCAAGTACATGGGTTCCTACTGCTCTCACGGGAGAATCAGTTTGAGTCCCCTGCTCCTGGCTTTGGCCTGGCCCAATTCCAGCTGTTGCTGTACTCTGAGATGTCAACTAGTGGATAGGAGATTTATCTCTGTGTGTCTCTTGTCTTTCTGCCTTTCACATAAAAAAAGGATTTTATCATTAGCAACAACAATAGCAAAAATAAATGTACTGTTTCTTACTTATACATATAAGATTTCACATGGAAAGAGAAAAAATTTTATGCTAAATTTCTCACATTTAGAATTTTCCAATGTCCATGCCAAGTAATTGGGCAGAGCTTCAAGAATTTCCTGTACAGCTAGGCCTTTTTTGTCTCTTGATAGATAAGTAGTCTACTTGGCATCCTTCATTTCAATATTGGGCCATCTCTAAGTAAACATATTCAGATTTACATTGCTCACATTATTGGTTATTGTTTAATTGTTTTCATGTTTTTAATCATTTCTTTTCACTTTTACTTTAAAAAATTTTATAATTCTCATAAATTGCTATTATTTAAAGTCAAGGTCAAAAAATATTTTTGATAAATTCAGATAAATGCCCATAGTAAACTTTTTTTTTTTTTTTTTTTTTTTTGGACAGGCAAAGTTAGACAGTGAGATAGTAAACTTTCAAAACTAATAAAAGTTCCTTTGGATGGTTAGATATTTTTAAGTGGCTTCCATTTTAACAACTAAGTTCATAACAATGAATATTGTCCTTTTCAAGTACATAGCAGAATTGTACTTTCCTAGTCTCTTGGAAATAACATAGCCACACAATTTGCTTTGACCAAGGAAATGTTTTTAGGATTGATGACTATCACTTCCAGCATTTACATGTGTCCACTTCCTCTGCTGTAACAATAATGTTCCAATGAGGGGTCATCAATTAGTATACAATCCAGGCTAAACAAAACATGAGATCCTTCACTGACCAGATAAAAACATATAACCTAACCGAGAAACAACCAATGTTGTTTTCTGTCTCAGAGATTTAGGGGTTGTTTCTGTAAATTTAATCCAATCCACATAGACTGATAATCTAGATAAAGATAGATATTTGTGGAAAGTACAATGGGGGGGGGGGGAATCTGAGAAAAATATTCACTTACTGATAGGATTATGTATTTCCTAAATCTCAACAAAACACTTGGGGTGTTCCCTGAAAAAGGCCATATCCCTTGAAATGGATTCCAGAAAACATGCTTGTTATGGGAACATTCATTATGTAATTATAAAAGGATTTTGTGTGTATGTGACTGATAAAAATTATTGAAAGAATGGCAAAGAAGAGAATGTATCAATGTAACACTACTGTATTCTGATTTAAATGCTCTTTTGATTTTTAAAAAATGTTTATTATTTATTTGAGAAATAGAGCTCCTATCTTCTGGTTTTCTCCCCAAATGCACAGGGTTGAGGTGAGGTGCAGCAAAGTCAGAAGTTGGAGACTCAGTCACTGCAGATTTTCCATGTGGGTGGTAGGAACCCAATCTCTTGAGCCATCATGGCTTCCTCCCTGAGTCTGCATTAGCAGGACGCTGGAGTCAGAAACCAGAGCTCCATATCAAACCCAGGTACTCCAATATAGGACACATATATCTTAACTACTAGACTAAGCATTCATCCCTTTATAAACTTTTAGAAGACCCCTCATACTAGAGTGAGATTACTATGTTCTTGGTAAAAACAAATTTCCTTTTACAGATTCTGTATTTACTAAGGAACTTTTTGCTCTCTGTTTTGGATTTCTAAATGTATCTTACTAATTCTGCCAAGTGTACTTGTTAATAGGAATTAATAATTTGACATTGTACTTGATAAATCATTCTCTTATGAATTTAATTAGAATAAATCTTTATAATTTTGATAATTTATGGGTAATCTAATTTTACAAAGAAAACCAGATCCTGCTTCAGTGTTGATTGTACTAAGGTACCCAAGATGCCCAATCTGAAATGACTGTCAAATCTTTTGTGGCACAACATTTAGTGATGGCAGGCAACATTCTATACCTTGTCAGTGTCTTAACTAAAATAGCAGCCCTGGCTGGCAAGACTTATGTAGGTTATTATTATAATAATCTTGAGTTTAAAAATAGACATGATAAAAAAGGTAAACTGTTAAATATTAAATTGTTAAAATGATTGACACCTGTTTAGTATAACAAAATCTTTCTGAACAGTACTATTTTTTGAATTTTCACATATTTATTTCTTACCCTTTAAAAATTACTGTTATGACTATTTTTAGGATTATCACTAATAGGTTCCATGTTTTATTATTAAAAGGATATCATTCCTCTGTCTTGTAAACTTAACCAATACTTAGATATAATTTAATTATATTTTAAATCAAATTTTCTTTCAATCAAATATTCAAATTTTATATTGTTGCATTCAAAAGTGGTGCAAAATTCATGTTACAAAAATTTTATTTACAATGAACTTGACTAAAGAAGTATCTATTCTTTTAAGCAATAGGTCCCAATACTTATTCTTAAGTAATGACAAATGTCCCTAGTATACTGGACAAATTTCAATGGAGGAAAATCACAGTCAATAATTTACAAATTTTAACTGGAAACAGATACATTGAACTTGAACTTAACAAGAAACAAAATGCATCAGTACATAACAATAAAAAATAAATTTAGCAGAAATCATTGTTGAAAACATTAAATAACAAAAGCACTAAACTTGTTAAAGATAAAAGAGAAAGCATCAGATAACTGATCACCATTTAAAATTGTTCCAAGAAGACTACAGTGCATTGCTTATTTTCCTTGTGCATAATATTGTGTAGGAAACAATTTTTCAGTTCATGCAATAATATTTATACTGCACTTTTCCACTTAAATGTGTTCATAAATATTAATCAATTCCCACAACAGCAGTACGAGATAGCTAAGAATTATCCAGAGTTGACAGACTGAGAGCTTAAAATGATGTTTAGCTACGATGCCAAGGACTGCTGAGGGAATTAATAAGAGCGCTGACACCAGAGTCCAGAATCCTGGCTGCTGGCTGCCGCTGAGGCAAAAGAAGCTGTCAGAGAGTGTACTGCCCTGTCCACTGTCCTCCACACTGTCAGAAAGGATCCAAGAGCACCTGCTCCTACTTTACCTCTGCATGGTCAGCCAAGCTATTGCAGATACTTCTTCTATCCTGGTTCTTGGTGTTTCATACACTTAGATAATCTCACTCCTCCTTAAAAATGATTAATTTCCAAACCTATACTTTAGTTCAAGCATTTTTCTATAGGTCAAATTGAAAGAAGTCTAGGGGGCAGCGCTATGGCGTAGCGGGTAAAGCCGCCTCCTGCAGTGCCAGCATCCTATATGGGCAATGGGCTGCTCCACTTGCTATCTAGCTCTCTACCATGGCCTGGGAAAGCAGTAGAAGATGGCCCAAGTCCTTGGGTCTCTGCACCCATGTGGGAAGACCCAGAGGAAGCTCCTGGCTCCTGGCGCCTGGCTTTGGATCGGCGCAGCTCCGGCCGTTGCGGCCATCTGGGAAGTGACCCAGCGAATGGAAGAACTCTGTCTCTCTCTGCCTCTGCTTCTCTCTCTGTGTAACTCTGACACAGAGAGATTTTAAAGATTAAATGAATCTTTAAAAAAATGAAAGAAGGAAACAAAGAAGTCGAGGTAGACTTTAAGAAGTAACAACCTTGCATTCTGTAAAGTGAACACCAGAAACAAGAGCTCACTTATCTTGCTCTCTGATCTCTGGAGGGTTTTTTTTTTTTTTTTGAGTATAATTCTCATTTTATTTTTTTCCAGAGGATAGTTTTTCTTCAATTAAGGAGTCAGTTTCTTACATGGGTTTTGGTGGAGGTTTACGGTAGCACAAGCCGTTCTAAATCCTTTGGGGCTTGGGACTGTCCAGGCATCCCCTGAATGATTCCTGACTACCTGACTGTGAATGGCAGAGCTCACTCAGTACCATTGCTTCACATACAGCTTGGGAAGTAGAGAGGCATCTATGGCACTCATTTTGGAAAAGTTCCTGAATCCTGCAGTCTCTGCTAGGGATCTGAATGACCAACGTTTTGTCCTTGGGTATGTATCAGCTCAGTTTATGCAGGAAGTAGGCTATCCTTTTTGGCATGGCTCTGTGCTTCCTTTTCTTTGCCATCTTTGTCACTCATCTTTATTATAAAATAGAAAACTGATGATAAGAAACATTAAGTAATTTATCTGAAGTCACACAGTAAGGGTCAAGCAATAATTAGTTCTCATGGCTGTAATGCCAAAAGCCTTCATTCCTTGAAGGTACTGTTGGAGGAGTATCTCCCGAAGGACTCACTGTGCCAGTTGAAAATGCACCCTAGGGCTCCATCCCTTCCGCACCCTGCAGTGCCCAGTAATATTTTTCTTTACACAAAGATTACTACACTTCAGTCAGCTCTTCAGGTCCTACCACTTCCTGCCCAACTCATTAAAATTCATCAACTGATCCTTATATCCTCCTATGTTCACAGTGCTGAGTCAGTATGACTTGAAATTATGGCCTCTCTTTCCTCTCATATATTTAAACTGTAATTAGCCCTTAACTTCTTTCCTGGTCCTTATATGCATATACACATTCCCTTACTCATTGAATAAACAGTCTTTGAATAATTCCTAAATGCCATGGACTATGCTAAGCACTGGAGAAACCTGCGCTTCTTTCCTTCAGAGAAGAGGAATCTTCCATGTTTGGTCACAGATCTTGATGCAACCTCTGCCTATGACCAGATGCCTTCATTTGTTCCAATCCTGCCACGTTAACTCATATGCATGGCAGTTACATTCAGCTAGATGTTAGTATGTCTTTTATTTAAAAGATTTATTTATTTGAAAACATAGTTAAAGAGAGAAAAAGAGAGAGAGAGAGAGGGAGAGAGAGAGAGAGAATGAATCAGATCTTCTATCAGCTGATTCATTCCCCAAATGGCCACAATGACTACGGCTGGGCTGGACTGAAACCAGGAGCTTGTTCACAGTTTCTTGTGTGGGTGCAGGGGCCTAAGGACTTAGGCCAACTTCCACTGCTTTCCCAGGTGCCTTAGCAAAGAGCTGGATTAGAAATGGAATAGCCAGGACTCAAACTGGCTCACAAATGGGATGCTGGCATTGCAGGCAGCAGTTTTACTCTCTGCACACACCACTGTCCCCAGACTTTGGTATGTCTTATAAGACCACATACATTGATGGCATCCAAGGATTTGTTAAAGACATTTAACTTATTGTGTAATACTGTTATCTATCCCTAGGACCAAAGGAAATAGAACACTTTCTTAGGAACCATGTCGTCTTGATTCCAACACCCATCAACTAAATTGCAAAGTTAAGTTTAACTAGTCTGGAGTAAGCAGTCCAGTTATTAGACGTATGTGGTCCTCAAATGTTTGGAACAGAGATTCCTAACAAGTAAAGTTTGTTGAGGGAGTTTTATGGTGCCAGGTTGTATGATGGTTGTTTTAATCTCCATTTTTTTTTAAAAGATTTTACTTATTTATTTGAGAGGTAGAGTTACAGACAGAGAGAAAGGACTTTCAGCCACTGGTTCACTCCCCAAATGGCAGCAACAGAAAGAGCTGGGCTGATCCAAAGCCAAGAGCCAGGAGCCAGGAGCCAGGAGCTTCTTCTGGGTCTCCCACATGGGTATAGGGGCTTAAGTGCTTGGGCCATCTTCTACTGCTTTCCCAAGCCATAGCAGAGAGCTGGATCAGAAAAGGAGCAGCCAGGATTCAAACTGGTGCCCACATGGGGTGCTGGCACCACGGGTGGAGAATTAACCCACTGCACCACAGTGCTAGCCCCCATTGTTTTAATCTTACAGCACCCATGTGACAAATACATTATTTTGTAAGCCTTCAAAGTTTTGGAATATAAAAACATGTAGGAATATGCATAAAATCTAAGTGTACAGCTTTATAAAAGTTGTAAAATGAACATTCATGCAACGTCCACCCAGATAAAGAAATAGAAAGTTTTCAAAGTACTAAAGGTCCCCTCTAGGACTGTTCTGGATCATGGCCCTTTCAACCCCCCAACTGCCAAACATTTCCCTGACTTTTACAGAATTCAATTTCCTTATCGTTTCATAACAAAATTAGCCATCCCTAAAAATACGGTTTGATTTTGCATATTTTCTGGTTCATCCAGTAAGTATTTTGTTGTGCTTGGCCTCTTTTGCTTAACATTATGTCATTAAGTTTATTCTAGTTTGTAACAGTCTCATATCGAAAGTCTATAAGATTGTGTGATCTATAATAACCATGTATTCTACTGGGATTTCCCAGTTTGGGGTAATTTGGAATGATGCTATGAAGTTAGATGTCTCCTGTTACACAAGTGTTCATATTTTTTTTCTCTCATAGTGAAATCCCTAGGTTTTAGATCTGGGTATCCTTATCTGCACTAAATATTACCAAAGAAGTTGTGCTAGTTATACTTCCACTATTGATTCAAGAGTTTCTTTTTTCCACATCCTCACTTCACTTGTATTATTGCCAATCTGAGAAGCGTGGTAATATCATACTAAGGTTTTTTTTGACAGTCAGAGTTAGACAGTGAGAGAGAGAGACAGAGAGAAAGGTGTTCCTTTTGCCGTTGGTTCACCCCCTAAGTGGCCACAACAGATGGCGCATTGCAGCTGGCGCGCTGGAGCCAAGTGTTTCCTCCTGGTCTCCCATGTGGGTGCAGGGCCCAAGGACCTGGGCCATCCTCCACTGCACTCCCAGGCCACAGCAGAGAGCTGGACTGGAAAAGGAGCAACCGGGACAGAATCCGGCACCCCAACCGGGACTAACACCCTGGGTGCCGGCGCCACAGGCGGAGGATTAGCCTAGTGAGCCACGGCGCTGGCCATACTAAGGTTTTAATCGTTACTTTTCTAATATCTGATGGTATTATACATTTTTATTTATATTCCATTTAAATATCCTCTTTTATGAAGTGTCTACTTAGGCCCTTTGTCAATTTTTGCACTGGGTTTTTCTATTGTTTTCCTTGATTTATAGTTCCTTCTACATGAAAGTTCTTTATTATTTATGCATATTGAAAATACATCTTCCTTCTCTGAAGCTTGCTTATTCATTATCTTAATGGTGTCTGTTGATAAACAGAAACAATTTCACCATATATATAAATTTTAAAATTATTTATTTTAGAGATAATATTTTTCCATATTGTCTAATAAATTGTTTCTTATCCTGACATTATGAAAATGATATCCTATGCTACTTTTACTCTGTCTCAGCTCAGATTTAATTGAGAGGAAAATAAAGTCTACTAAATAAAAGGTATTGGCACAATTAGCTATTGGTTAAAAATAATAATAAATGCAGACATGTGGTTTTTATAATAAATAAAAATATTGAAGCTACATTAAAAGAATAATGCAAAAATACCATAACATATTAGAATAAAATATAAGATAACTTTTTAAAATATAGGTTTGGAAAACCTCTTTCTAAGCATGAAACCCAGAAGCCTTGAAATAAATGTTTGACAGCTTCATCTATATAAAAAAAACTTCTGTGACACAGAAGATACCGCAAGAAAGGTTACAACACAAAAGAGAAAGTAACTGCCACCTGGAAAACAAATAATAGATATGTATTTATACTACTTAAAGACCTCCTACACATTAGAGGAAAAAATAATACAAAATAAAACTGGTAGGAAATGTGTACAGATAATTCACAGGCAAAGAAATACAGAAGGCCAGGGCTGGCGCTGTGGCGCAGCAGGTTAATGCCCTGGCCTGAGGCACTGGCATCCCATATGGGCACCTGTTAGAGACCCGGCTGCTCCACTTTCAATCCAGCTCTCTGCTGTGGCCTGAGAAAGCAGTGGAGGATGGCCCAACTCCTTGGGCCCCTGCACTCACGTGGGAGACCTGGAGGAAGCTCCTGGCTCCTGGCTTCAGATTGGCCCAGCTCTGGCCATTGCGGCCAATTAGGGAATGAACCATCAGATGGAAGACCTCTCCTCTCTCTGTGTAACTTTGACTTTTGAATAAATAAATAAATATTTATATAAAAAAAGAAACACAGAAGGCCTTCTAAGCATATAACATATACCCAAAGTTATTGAGAAAATATGCAAATTAAAACAATAATAAGGGGGCAGGCATTTGGCCTAGCAGTTAAGTGCTATTTAAGATGTATACTCAGGGCCAGCATCATGGAACAGCAGGTTAAAATCCCGGTCTGCAGTGCTGGCATCCCATATGGGTGCTGGTTTGAGTCCTGGCTACTCCACTTCTGATCCAGCTCCCTGCTAATGTGTTTGGGAAAGCAGCAGAGGATGGCCAAGCTCTTGGGCCCCTTACCCAAGAGAGTAAGTGTGGGAGACCAAGAAACTGCTCCTGGCTCCTGGCTTTGGATGGACTCAGCTCCGGCTATTGCAGCCATTTGGGGAGTGAACCAGAGGATGGAAGACCTCTCCGTCTGTATGTCTGTCTGTCTCTCTTCCTCTCTCTCTCTCTCTCTCCTTTTCAATGTCTCCACCACTCTCTGTAAATCTCTTTCAAATAAATAAAATAAATATTTTAAAAAAAAGATGGATACTCCACATTGACATACACTGGTCTAGGTGCTGAAACTTCAGCATAGATACACACACACACACACACACAGACAAAAATCTGTCCTCATGGAGAGTTCTATTACAATGGAAGAAGAAAGAATCAGAATAAAAAATAAACATGATAAAGTAAATAACATGCTTCATTATAAGGTGACAAGTACTGGAAATAGGTAGTGGGAGATTTGAAACCTAACTCATCACCCTTGGATAAATCATTTAAACAAAAACATAAAGAGCGGTCAGAGCTGTGGCTCAACAGGCTAATCCTCCGCCTTGCGGCACCAGCACACTGGGTTCTAGTCCCGGTCGGGGCGCCGGATTCTGTCCCGGTTGCTCCTCTTCCAGTCCAGCTCTCTGCTGTGGCCCGGGAGTGCAGTGGAGGATGGCCCAAGTGCTTGGGCCCTGCACCCCATGGGAGACCAGGAAAAAGCACCTAGCACCTGGCTCCTGGCTTCAGATCAGCGTGTTACACCTGCCCCAGCGCGCGATCCACGGCAGCCATTGGAGGGTGAACCAACGGCAAAGGAAGACCTTTCTCTCTGTCTCACTCACTCACTGTCCACTCTGCCTGTCAAAAAAAAAAATAAATAAATAAATAAAGAGCTACTCAAATATCTGGGAAAATAGCACCCCCAGCAGAGTGCCAAGGCAGTGCCAGAACTTGAATGAGAGCATGAATTGAGTGCTTGAGGAATGGAAAGAGGTTGGCTTGACCATAGTAGGATGAGAGCAAGGATGGAGTAGTAAGACATGAGAAAGGTTAACAGAGACCATATAGTACAGACTTTTCAGACCACCATGATGGCTTAGCCCCTGAATGAGGCTGGAAGACATTGGAAGGAACCAAACAGTAGAAAGGCCAATGTGTTGTATGCCTAAAGATCTTCTGCTGTGTTGAAAATAGAATGAGTGTTGAGGGTAAAAGCAAGAATAGAAGCAGGATGACGAATTAGGAAGTTTTTGCTGAGATGGTGGTGACTTGGAGCATGATGGTAGCAGCAAAGGTGGTTGGTAATGGTATGGTTCTGAATATATTTTTAAATTAGAGGTGTAGCATTTGATAATGAATTAGGTGTGAGATATAGCAGTGAGAAAAAAAAATCAAGAATAGCTCCAAGTATTTTTACCTGAGAAAATGGAAAAATAGAGCTTTCATTAGTAGCATAGGAAAGATCGCACAACAGATGTTGAAGAGTAGGAGGTCACCTTTAGACAGGCTGAGTGTAAGATGTCTGTTATATCTGCAAATGAAGATGTCAAGTGAACAACATGATCTATAAAGCTGAACTTCAGAGAAGTCCAGGTTATAAATATAAGTATAGGAGCTTTCAAAGTGAAGGTTTTTTTTTTTATTTTTTAAGTATTTATTTAGTCATTTATTTAAAAGGCAGATAGACATACAAAGACAGAGAGAGAGAAAGAGGGAGAGCAGTATCACCCACCTACTGCTTCACTGCCCATATGACCACAACTGCTAGGACTGAGGCTGAAGCCAGGATACAGGAACTCCATCCAGGTCTTCTATATGGGTAGCAGGAACCCAATCACTCAAGTTATCATTGCTAGTGGTGGCGCCATGGTGTAGCAGGTAAATCTGCCACCTGCAGTGTTGGCATCCCATAAGGGCACCAGTTGGTATCCCAGCTGCTCCACTTCTGATCCAGCTCCCTGCTAATGAGCCTAGGAAAGCAGTGCAGGTACTTGGGCCCCTGAATCCACATGAGAAACCTGGAAGAAGCTCCTGGCTACTGGCTTCTGATCAGCCATTGTGGCCAGAGAACCAGTAGATGGAAGATCTCTCTCTCTCTCTCTCTGCCTCTCTCTGTAACTCTGCCTTTCAAATAAAATAAAAGAATGTTTAAAAAATCTTATCATCGGCCGGCGCCGTGGCTCAACAGGCTAATCCTCCGCCTTGCGGTGCCGGCACACCGGGTTCTAGTCCCGGTCGGGGCACCGGATTCTGTCCCGGTTGCCTCTCTTCCAGGCCAGCCCTCTGCTGTGGCCCAGGAGTGCAGTGGAGGATGGCCCAAGTGCTTGGGTCCTGCACCCCATGGGAGACCAGGAAAAAGCACCTAGCACCTGGCTCCTGCCATCGGATGAGCGCGCTGCGCCGGCCGCAGCGCGCCGTCCACGGCAGCCATTGGAGGGCGAACCAACGGCAAAAGGAAGACCTTTCTATCTGTCTCTCTCTCTCACTGTCCACTCTGCCTGTCAAAAAAAAAAAAAAATCTTATCATTGCTCCCCTTTGGGATCTGTATTAGCAGGAAGCTGGAATCATACACCAGAACTGGAAATTGAGCCCAATTACTCTAATTTGGGAGTCGGGCATCTGAATTGCTAGGTTAAATATCTGCTTTTATATATTTTTTTAAATATTTATTTTTATTTATTTGAAAGGTAGAGTTACAGAGAGAGGTAGAGAGAAAAAGATAGATCTTTTAGCAGGGAGCTGGATTGGAAGTAAAGCATCCAGGACTCGAACTGGCACCCATATGGGATGCCAGTGCTTCAGACTGGGACTTTAACCTACTGCACCATAGTGCTGGCCCCAATGCCTGCCTTTAGATATATTTTTTAAATCATGGACGAAGCTAAGGAATTAAAAATTTAAGACATAGGAAGATGAGAAGGACACAGCAGGGAGATTAATAAGGAGCAGCCAAAGCATAAAAAGTAGGACTCCTAAAAGCCAAGTTAAATGAGTGTTTATTAAGGAGGTAGTCATCTACTGGGACAAACAACACTCACAGGTGAAATAAAATGAGGACTGTAGATAAACCACCAGACTTAGCAAATGAATAACACTAGTATCCTTAGAGTTTTGGTGTAGTGTTAGGGAAAAAGTTTATCATTGTGTACTTAAAACCATGGGAGAATAGGGATTATAGACAGGGAGATATACAACTGTTTCAGTTTTCATCAATAGGCACAGATAAACAACTTGAAGCCTAAAAATATTTTGTTTAAAGATGAGAAAAATAACAGCATGTTTGTATGATATTCAGAATGATTTTGTAGAAATGAAAAATGTTGACAGAAAAAATTTTGAGAGAACTTGATGCTCAAGTGGAGGATTGGTCTTAAATATAAATTGATAATCTATATCACTATGCATCAGACTCACCTGGAGATTTTGTTAAACTATAGATTGCTGGACCCCAGCCTCAGATTTTCTGATTCAGTAATCCTCAGGTGGGACCAAAGAATTCCAATTTCTGTTTCCTGGGTACTACAGGTGGTTTAGAAACTACAACATAAGAACTACTGTCTAGGGCCGGTGCCGTGGCTCACTAGGCTAATCCTCCGCCTTGCGGCACCAGCATACTGGGTTCTAGTCCTGGTCGGGGCGCCGGATTCTGTCCCGGTTGCCCCTCTTCCAGGCCAGCTCTCTGCTGTGGCCCGGGAGTGCAGTGGAGGATGGCCCAAGTGCTTGGGCCCTGCACCCCATGGGAGACTAGGAGAAGCACCTGGCTCCTGGCTTCAGATCAGCGTGTTGCGCCTGCCCCAGCGCGCTGGCCGTGGCTGCCATTGGAGGGTGAACCAACGGCAAAGGAAGACCTTTCTCTCTGTCTCTCTCCTCACTATTCACTCTGCCTGTCAAAAAAAAATGGACTTCTTGTCACACAGGTCAGAATTTGAATGTCATCTGTGAACTGAGTATGCTTTTAGCTACTTCCAATTGTGGTAACTACCGAGGTCATTATCAGATGCGCTTGTGAAGTTTATTTATTATCTGAAAGGTATAGCAACAAAGAGAAAAATTTTCAATCTGCTGGTCCATTCTCCTGGGCTGGGCCAGGCCAAAACCAGAAGCCAGGAGCTCCAGCTAGGCCTCCCACATGGGTCCCTGGGACCCATGTACTTTAGCCATCATCTATTCTCTCCTGTGGTGCACATTAGCAGGAAAATAGAACAAAAGTGGAGGCAGGACTCAATCCTAGGCACTCTAATATGGGATCCAGGTAAACCAAGTGGCTGCTAAACTGTCATGCCCCACAAGTGTTCTTAATATGAGAGTACCTCAAAAAGCTTATGGAAAAATGGAATTAAAAGAAAAGTTTACTTTGGTGCAAAAAAAAAAAAAATTGAAGCCCAGACATAGTATTTTCAAAAATGCCCACTGTCCATGAACTTTTTGAAGATCCTTTAAACAATGTCTGGTACAGAGAAAGAGCTCAGTAATGTTTGTTCATTCTCCACTTCCTGGCAAGCTCTCCCTCCACTCACATGCAGTGTGTGTGTGTGTGTGTGTGTGTGTGTGTGTGTGTGTAGAGAGAGAGACAAAGACAGAGATGAAAAAAAGAGGACACAGATAATCACAGAGATTCTATAGCACTTGTGTATTCTCCTTGGAGTGCTCTCATTTTGGGAGATGAAAAGTAATAAAGAAAAAAGGAGACAATGGCCATGTTGTTGTTTATAGTCTTACCTGGCTAGATTCCAGAAGACACTAATAATAATAATAAATTTTGCATATGTTGACATTTCCACTATAAGCTAAAAGCAGCATTTATTCAGTCACATTCATTAAGAAGTGTTTGCATGTCCAAATGACACTTTTAAAACATAGCTTTAAGAGCACTAATAAATTGCACAGGATAAAGAATACCATTTTCTAAGAGCCAACAGTCACAAGGACGAGAATTTACTAGACCGTATTATCTCAACATAGGCAAAACCTATTCATAGAAACTAGAACTCTGTTAGATTCATGATAAACCACATACACTGAAGTTCCTAAAATAAGTATTTTCCCATGTGATGTACTACTTAGACAGTAAGTGTTGCTGGGTAAGTTCTTCTTAGGTTCCTATAGTACTAGCTTAGGCCATCTTACCCTGTAATTATTTATATAGCCTGCATGTTAGCTCTTGGTGTGGACAGTGAAGAGTCTGCCAAAGGTCAAATTAATAGCTAGTAGCTAATGCACTTATACTACTGCTTGACAACTAAAAATTAATGGTTGTCAGAATACTGCCAAAAATTGTGACTCCAAGCATGAAAATCTTTATTATAATTCAGTGGAATGTGCCTCCTGATTAATTGATCACTGAGAACATGGGATTCAGAGTTTCAGTGAAATAGTACCTTCTGTGTCTAACAGCTTCCTTACAGCCATTCAAAACTTCACAACGGTTAAGATGGAAATTAAGAAGTGGAAATTCATCCATTCATTCATTCAATGGACATTATGTGTCAGGTTATATCTAAGTACTGAGATACAAAAATGAAAAAGATAAGGTTCCCAGTCTGTAATGACTTAGAGCCAGTGGAAAAGGCTGACACAACAGATGATAATGCAACAACAGGGGAGTAAACCTTCAGGTATCTGCAGTTTGGTAAAACCCTTTAATGTTATTTCCAAGAGTGATATGGGAGAAAGCCTGCATGGGAATGGAAGTCAGGGAACAAAGAAGGGCAGAATGCTTTCGGCAGAGAATGCGATACAAACAGAAGGTGTTTTGCCTGACCAGCTTACCCTCCCCTCCATTTTATGTAGTTTGTTTTTTATTGTAGTTCTCAGATCACGCACCATGCCTTTCTCTACACAAACTTCAGGCTTCTCCAGGGAAAGCACCATTCTGTCTGCTTCTGCATTCTGGTAGTTATCATACTTCCCAGCACACAGTAAATTCTTACCAAACATTTGCTAAACGGAACTCAGAGGGGAAAGGCCAAGAATGTATTACCATTTAAACTTTTTTTCTTATAAAGCTGATTCAATAGAGTATTTCAACCAATGTTGCCAAGAACATACTCAGCTATTTTTATGGCAAAGTATTGGCCAGTCCTATCCTGCGGGCCTTAGAGAAAGCCCAGAGCTCCATGAACCCAAGGCTGCCACACGTGGGTGGGCCAGCCTTTTCTGTTAGTTTGCCCCCAGTATGCTAAATACACACTACCATTTTATACGTGAGCCAAGACATGAACACAGTTGGAAAGCACTTTCCTAAAACATCTGTGGTAGTTTCAAGGTTTATTACTTTGCAGTAGGGCAGAGAAAAGAGATCACAGATGGAACAGAAAGAGAAGATGCAGGATGAACAGTGGGTTGGGGCAGACAGACCAACAGAAATATCGTGCCCAGATAAATTCTCAAAGTAGGATACATTTTACAGACTACACAGAAGTGAACACGCTTTTACAAGAATGCCTGCTGCAGTGGATGTCACTTGTGTCCTATCTTACATTCCCTTACCCACTGCTGATCTCAGCCCTAACTTACACAAGGTCATGTTCATGTGAGTGCAGTTTCTCAGCACTGCCCCACCTCAGATAAAGAGCTCTGTGAGGTCTCTCTCCTTTGGGCCTGAGAGCCCTCGGTGAGTAACCCTCTACCACTTGGCCTCTTCTGGTGGACAGTTCTAGGAGGGACAACCTAGTGGAAATGAACCCGCACCACTGTTTACAACAGTGACCTTGATGCTGCCCTTTTGTATTGTTATTCTCTCTCTCCTCCCTAATATACTTCAGATTTCTGGGATCAACTCCAAGTACACCACCTTTGCTCAAGTCTTATCTCAGGCTCCAGTTTAAGGACAACTCATTCATGAGAAAGGTATGGTATGGTATTTAAAGTAACTTTTGAGTAATTACAAATTTCTGCAAACTACAAAAAGTAAACAGATATGAGAAGGGAACACCTCAGTGCACAATAATAATCACAAAACTATACAACCAACTAAATCTGGAAGAAGAGAATGACTGATCCAAAAGCAGTCTCTTACGATAACAAAAACTTTCTAGTAATTCCTAAGGACAAAAAGTTGGAAATAAATATAATATTATAATATCATAATAACATTTCTACTCTGCTACTTGTGTTCATGACTATAATAGTACACCACATAGTGGGTGATAGGGATTATGTCATCTTCAGTTAAAATGTTTGACAGTTTCTTAAATTCCCTAGTTCAAGGTTTTCTCTTAAGTATTGTCAAAGTTCAGTTTCCCTACTCTAGCTAATATTGCAGATGGAATTCCATAGCTCAGAGTAAGCAAAGCCTGGAACAATATCCCAAATTCAATAAAAAATTTTAAACAAGTAATTAATTGGTTCTTTAGTATGATTAGCTCTCCTGAGGTGCCTTCAATCAGTGAAGTCATGGAAGTATGTTAACCAAGAGGTCTGAAGACAAAAATTATAAGTGCTAAACCTGAACCATAGGAATCACACTTTGTAATGGGTTCCTGAAGTATGTCCATATTTGGATGCGCTTGAACAACCAAAATTTTACCACACCTAAATATTTGAAAATTTGAAATCAAGACATAAATGAGAAAAGAGGAAAGGATGGCCAGGGCTTAAGGACAATTTCAATCTGCTCACATACTGTTTGCTGCTGTTAACCACCAAATGCTAGCCAGACTCCAAAATCATCCAACAATTTTCCCATAATCCTCAGCTTGAATGTTTATTTTTTTTTTAAGATTTTATTTATTTATTTGAGAGGTAGATTTACAGACAGGGAGAGGGAGAGACAGAGAGAGAGGTCTCCCATCCGATGGTTCACATGGCCTCTCCAGCCGGAGCTACACCAATCCGAAGCCAGGAGCCAGGAGCTTCTTGCCAGTCTCCCATGTGGGTGCAGGGGCCCAAGCACTTGGGCCATCTTCTACTGCTTTCCCAGGCCATAGCAGAGAGCTGGATTGGAAGAGGGGCAACGGGACTAGAACTGGCACCCATATGGCATGCCGGCGCTGCAGGCAGAGGATTATCCTACTGTGCCACAGCGCCAGCCCTAAATGTTTCTATTATATCTTTGTTTATACATTTTGTCCATATCAGTTTAATAAATATTCACTAAGGTTTCTAGGCTTCATATTTTCATTCAGAAGACAGGATTTTTTTTCCCTCAGTCCAGCCCTCAAGTGCAGAAAAGAGAGACAGTCCTAGGATTTGTATTCTAGAATGGACTGCAGGCCCTTGTAGTAGAGAAATAGTCATGAATGCTATGTTAGTTTGCTGTGTGCTCAGACTACCATAAAAAATACAAGACTGGGAGGCTTAAAGAACAGAGATTTATTACTCACAGTTCTGGAGGTTGGTGTCAGCAGGAGCGGTTTCTTTATGAGTCCAAATTTCCTCTTCTTAAAAGAACCAGTCATATAGGATTTGGGCCCACCTTAAAATCTTGTTCCAACTTTATCACCTCTTCAAAAGCCCTACTTCCAGGTACAGTCACCTTCTGAAGTGCTGATCATCAGACACACGAATTTTGGGGGGGACACAATTCAGCCTATAACCAAACATCAAAAGCACAAATTGTTTTTAAGTTCTGTGCTTTCTGAAAGAAAAAAAATTACAAAAACTTTCCCAAAACCTTCATCCTGAAATGAATGCACAGCACATGTCGCAGACTGTGTTGTCACATTTGGCAAGCGGAGACAGAGGAAGTCCATTTCAATCTGAATTTCAGATATACACAGGTAACTTTTGGTTACCTGTGTGTAACAGGTGTACCTGTTACTTTTGGTAATGGTGTGTCCCATGGAATATTTAGGAAATTTCAGTTTACTTGGGCAATTTGTATTTTGTCTGGCAGTGTTAGTCTCAGGGAAACAGGATAGAGAACATATATAATAAACCATTTTTTATGGTTCCTATGCTTTGTCCCATTTTAAGATTGAATCCTCTTTCTGAAAAGATTGAGGATCCAAAACAGAGAGAACTGGGTCTTGACTTACACCTGGAATTCTGAGAGAAAATAACTGCACAGTGTGGTGGGTCACATTTAGACAGTAAGGCAGCTACTCCTTTCTCCCCTCCTCCACAACTTACACCTTCTTCTGTGAGGCCAATGCCAAACGTTTGTAATGACTGTGTAAAAGGTGCACGAGCTGGCCAAGTGTACACTGGGAAGCCTGAAATGGTTTCATGCTTTATGTCAAAACTAAGCATTTTCGTGAAAACAGTTTGTCTGACTTCTGTAACAGCAGTAATGGTTACTGACAGTGTAGCCAGTGGCAACCACAGGTGGCCAAAGGTAGTCTAATTCAGGAAAATACATGGACAAGGATGCCATTAATCAAGGACCAAAATCCTCTCCTCAACCTTTTTGAAGTTTAGAAGCCCCACACCCCAAAAAGGTCAGCCCAAGGCAAAAGAAAGTATTGTGAAGTGACTGTCAATCAAAGACATATTCAGTTAAATACAACCACCAGAGCTTACCTTGAATTTATCCACATTTCTAATTTAATTGCAGGTAAAATAAGATTCTTCATTATGTACTTAAAAAGTTGCTATTTGAACCTAAAAGAAAAGTTAACATTTATGCAAGTTAAATTTCAATCCATTCCTCCATCATCTGAGATCTTTTTAAACATCAACTATACAATTTATTATTTTAGCTCCCTCTCCATAACAAGTTCATCTTCCACTTTAAGTATTAGGTTCTTTACCCATATGCAAGATTTATAAGTGTCCTACCCAAGGACTTTGTTCTACCACACCCTCCTTTTTTCCACCATCAAAATTACATACACAGGCCAGCGCTGTGGTATAGCTGGTAAAGCTACCACCTGCAGTGCTGGCATCCCATATGGGCGCCGGTTTGAGTCCCGGCTGCTCCACTTCTTATTCAGTTCTCTGCTATGGCCTGGAAAAGCAGTGGAAAATGGCTCAAGTGGTTGGGCCCCTGCACCCATGTAGGAGACCTGGCTCCTGGCTTTGGATGCGGCCATCTGGGGAATCAACCAGCAGATGGAAGACCTCTCTCTCTCTGTTTCTCTCTCTGCTTCTGCCTCTCTGTAACTTTGCCTTTCAAATAAAATAAATCTTTTTTTAAAATTACATATGTATAAAAAACAGAGTAATTTCCAATAAGTTTATCCTCATGTCAAGAGTAGGTAGGTCGGCGCCATGACTCAATAGGCTAATCCTCCACCTAGCGGCACCAGCACACTGGGTTCTAGTTCTGGTTGGGGCGCCAGATTCTGTCCCGGCTGCCCCTCTTCCAGGCCAGCTCTCTGCTGTGGCCCGGGAATGCAGTGGAGGATGGCCCAAATGCTTGGGCCCTGCACCCCATGGGAGACCAGAAGAAGCACCTAGCTCCTGGCTTCAGATCAGCGTGGTGCGCTGGCTGCAGCGCACCAGCCACAGCAGCCAATGGAGGAAGACCTTTCTGTCTGTCTCTCTCTCTCTCACTGTCCACTCTGCCTGTAAAAAAAAAAAAAGTAGATAGGAAGAACAGAAAATAAGGTATTTTTTAATTAAGAAATTTAAAGTTCTGGGAGCCAAGATGGCGGAATAGTGAGGACACGCACTAGCAGTCCGCAAAAAGATAGTTTAATAAAAACAGAGTTACTGTAGCCTCAGGAAAAATCTCATGGAAAAAAATGCAGTGGAAATTCTTCCGGACCCAGTGAATGAGACGCAGAGGACCTAGGGGAAAGTAAGTTTGCGAACGGCAAATCGTGCCTTAGTGGCACGGGAGCTGCCGGGAGGGACGGGAACCGGACGGAACACAGTCGCCATTGGATTCGAGCGCTTAAACGGGAGCCGATACAGGGATCCCGAGACACTGGCGGGGGGGAAGCAGACGCCACGGGGGAAACAGCACAATTGAGGCGAGCCCACACGGACACTAGCCTCTTTCGTTGCCCACCCTGCTAATTCTAGCTGGACTGAACGCAGTGGGACGGCGCGCGCCCGCCGGCTGAACCGGAAGCCGGGCGGAACACAGTCGCCATTGGAACTGAGCGCTTGAACGGGGGCCGATACAGGGATCCCGAGACACTGGCGGGGGGAAGCAGACCCCCCACGGGGGAAACAGCACAATTGAGGCGAGCCCACACGGACACTAGCCTCTTTCATTGCCCACCCTGCTCACTCGAGCTAGACTGAACACAGTGGGACGGCATGCGCCCGCCAGCTGAACCGGAAGCCGGGCGGAACACAGTCGCCATTGGAACTGAGCGCTTGAACGGGGGCCGATACAGGGATCCCGAGACACTGGCGGGGGGAAGCAGACCCCCCACGGGGGAAACAGCACAATTGAGGCGAGCCCACACGGACACTAGCCTCTTTCATTGCCCACCCTGCTCACTCGAGCTAGACTGAACACAGTGGGACGGCATGCGCCCGCCAGCTGAACCGGAAGCCGGGCGGAACACAGTCGCCATTGGAACTGAGCGCTTGAACGGGGGCCGATACAGGGATCCCGAGACACTGGCGGGGGGAAGCAGACCCCCCACGGGGGAAACAGCACAATTGAGGCGAGCCCACACGGACACTAGCCTCTTTCATTGCCCACCCTGCTCACTCGAGCTAGACTGAACACAGTGGGACGGCATGCGCCCGCCAGCTGAACCGGAAGCCGGGCGGAACACAGTCGCCATTGGAACTGAGCGCTTGAACGGGGGCCGATACAGGGATCCCGAGACACTGGCGGGGGGAAGCAGACCCCCCACGGGGGAAACAGCACAATTGAGGCGAGCCTGCACAGACACTAGTCTCTCTCGTCACCCACCCTGCTAATTCGAGCTAGATTAAACGCAGTGGGACAAGGCGCGCCCGCCCGCCCGCCAGCCCGCCCATCACTGAGGCAGACGGAACCAAAAACCCGAGGCTGTAGAAACCTGAAGGGGATCCAAAAACTGGGAACACACCGCGCACACAAACTCCATTACCTTGACAACCCAGAGAAAGAGTGTGGGGAAAAAAAAAAAATGCCAAATAAAAACAGATTCCGAGGGAGCAAGATCAAGGAAGACGCTATGATGACCCCAAACGGAAAAGACACCCCAAGTCAGGATTATGAAGATAATGAGATAGAAGAAATGCAAGAAGCAGATCTCAAAGAATTGATAAGAACATTAAGAAGTTCTCAAAAACAAATTCTTGAACTACAGAAATCCTTAATGGATAAGATAGAAAATCTCTCTCGCGAGAATGAAGTACTACGGAGAAATCAAAATGAAATGAAACAACTAGTAGAACAAGAAGCTACGATAGTGACAAAAAATCTTAATGAATTGAAGAATTCAATAGATCAAGTGACAAGCAATCTTGAGGGCCTTAAAACCAGAATGGGTGAAGCAGAAGAGAGAATATCGGACCTAGAAGACAGAGAACAGGAGAGGAAACAGTCAAACCAAAGACAAGAAGAGGAAATTAGAAAACTAAAAGATATCGTCGGGAATTTACAGGATACTATTAAAAAACCCAACATTCGGGTTCTAGGTGTTCCTGAAGGTATGGAGAGGGAGAAAGGATTAGAAGGCCTTTTTAGGGAGATACTAGCAGAAAACTTTCCAGGCTTGGAGAAAGACAGAGAAATCCTAATCCAGGAAGCTCATAGAACCCCTAATAAACATGACCAAAAGAGATCCTCTGCACGACATATTGTAATTAAACTCACCACAGTGAAGCAAAAAGAAAAGATCCTAAAATGTGCAAGAGAGAAACGTCAGATTACTCTCAGAGCATCTCGAATTAGACTTACAGCTGACTTCTCAACAGAAACCCTACAAGCTAGAAGGGAATGGTGAGACATAGCCCAGGTACTTAGAGAGAAAAACTGCCAGCCCAGAATATTATACCCTGCAAAGCTCTCATTTGTGAATGAAGGTGAAATAAAGACCTTTCATAACAAACAAAAATTGAAAGAATTTGTTGCCACTCGTCCAGCCCTGCAAAAGATACTTAAAGACGTGTTACACACAGAAACACAGAAACACGACCATCAACATGAAAGAAGGTAAACGAAGGGAACCTCACGGCAAAAGATCACAGGGAATTCAAAGCATACATTAGAAAATATCTGGCAAATGGCAGGGCAAACTTACCACTTATCAATAGTCACATTGAACGTTAAAGGTCTAAACTGTCCTGTTAAAAGACAGAGATTGGCTGATTGGGTTAAGGAACAAAAACCATCTATTTGCTGCCTACAAGAAACACATCTTTCCAACGAAGATCCATACAGACTGAAAATAAAAGGATGGAACAAGATATACCACGCCAACAGAAATGAAAAAAGAGCGGGTGTAACCATCTTAATATCGGACTACATAAACTTTAACACAAAAACTGTTAAGAGAGACAAAGAGGGGCACTATATAATGATTAAGGGATCAATACTACAGGAAGATATAACAATTCTCAATGTATATGCACCTAATTACAGGCCACAGGTTTATTTAAAAAATTTGTTAAGAAACTTAAAGGGAGACTTAGACCCCAACACAATAGTACTGGGGGACTTCAATACTTCACTCACAGATATTGACAGATCGACAGGACAGAAGATCAACAAGGAGACAGTAGATTTAAACAACACTATAGCCCAAATGGATCTAACAGATATCTACAGAACTTTTCATCCTACACGTAAAGCATTCACATTCTTCTCAGCAGCACATGGAACCTACTCTAGGATTGATCACATATTAGGCCATAAAGCAAGTCTGAGCAAATTCAAAAGAATTAGAATCATACCATGCAACTTCTCAGACCATGAGGGAGTGAAGTTGGAAATTAGCAACTCAGGAATCTCTAGAGCATATGCAAACACATGGAGATTGAACAACATGCTCCTGAATGAACAATGGGTCACTGAAGAAATCAAAAGAGAAATCAAAAATTTTCTGGAAGTAAATGAGGATAACAGCACAACATACCAAAACTTATGGGATACAGCAAAAGCAGTGTTAAGAGGAAAGTTTATATCAATAGGTGCCTACATCAAGAAACTGGAAAGGCACCAAATAGATGAGCTTTCAATGCATCTCAAGGATCTAGAAAATTTGCAGCAAACTAGACCCAAATCTAGTAGAAAAAGAGAAATAATCAAAATCAGAGAAGAAATCAACAGGATTGAATCCAAAAAAACATTACAAAAAATCAGCCAAACGAGGAGCTGGTTTTTTGAAAAAATAAACAAGATTGACACCCCATTGGCCCAACTAACTAAAAAAAGAAGAGAAAAGACCCAAATCAGTAAAATCAGAGATGAAAAAGGAAATATAACAACAGACACCACAGAAATCAAAAGAATCATCAGAAATTACTACAAGGACTTGTATGCCAGCAAACAGGGAAACCTATCAGAAATGGATAGATTCCTGGACACATGCAACCTACCTAAATTGAACCAGGAAGACATAGAAAACCTAAACAGACCCATAAGTGAGTCAGAAATTGAATCAGTAATAAAGGCCCTCCCAACAAAGAAAAGCCCAGGACCAGATGGATTCACTGCTGAATTCTACCAGACATTTAAAGAAGAACTAACCCCAATTCTTCTCAAACTATTCAGAACAATCGAAAAAGAGGGAATTCTCCCAAATTCCTTCTATGAAGCCAGCATCACCTTAATTCCTAAGCCAGAAAAAGATGCAGCATTGAAAGAGAATTACAGACCAATATCCCTCATGAACATAGATGCAAAAATCCTCAACAAAATTCTGGCCAATAGACTGCAACAACACATCAGACAGATCATCCACCCAGACCAAGTGGGATTCATCCCTGGTATGCAGGGATGGTTCAATATTCGCAAAACAATCAACGTGATACACCACATTAACAGACTGCAGAAGAAAAACCATATGATTATCTCACTAGACGCAGAGAAAGCATTCGATAAAATTCAACACCCTTTCATGATGAAAACCCTAAGCAAACTGGGTATAGAAGGCACATTCCTCAATACAATCAAAGCAATTTATGAAAAACCCACGGCCAATATCCTATTGAATGGGGAAAAGTTGGAAGCATTTCCACTGAGATCTGGTACCAGACAGGGATGCCCACTCTCACCACTGCTATTCAATATAGTGCTGGAAGTCTTAGCCAGAGCTATTAGGCAAGAAAAAGAAATTAAAGGGATACAAGTTGGGAAGGAAGAACTCAAACTATCCCTCTTTGCAGACGACATGATTCTTTATTTAGGGGACCAAAAGAACTCTACTAAGAGACTATTGGAACTCATAGAAGAGTTTGGCAAAGTAGCAGGATATAAAATCAATGCACAAAAATCAACAGCCTTTGTATACACAGACAATGCCACGGCTGAGGAAGAACTGCTAAGATCAATCCCATTCACAATAGCTACAAAAACAATCAAATACCTTGGAATAAATTTAACTAAGGACATTAAAGATCTCTACAATGAAAATTACAAAACCTTAAAGAAAGAAATAGAAGAGGATACCAAAAAATGGAGAAATCTCCCATGCTCATGGATTGGAAGAATCAATATCATCAAAATGTCCATTCTCCCAAAAGCAATTTACAGATTCAACGCAATACCAATCAAGATACCGAGGACATTCTTCTCAGATCTGGAAAAAATGATGGTGAAATTCATATGGAGACACAGGAGACCTCGAATAGCTAAAGCAATCTTGTACAACAAAAACAAAGCCGGAGGCATCACAATACCAGATTTCAGGACATACTACAGGGCAGTTGTTATCAAAACAGCATGGTACTGGTACAGAAACAGATGGATAGACCAATGGAACAGAATAGAAACTCCAGAAATCAATCCAAACACCTACAGCCAACTTATATTTGATCAACGATCCAAAACCAGTCCCTGGAGTAAGGTCAGTCTGTTTAATAAATGGTGCTGGGAAAACTGGATTTCCACGTGCAGAACCATGAAGCAAGACCCTTACCTTTCACCTTACACAAAAATTCATTCAACATGGATTAAAAATTTAAACCTACGACCCGACACCATCAAATTACTGGAGAGCATAGGAGAAACCCTGCAAGACATAGGTACTGGCAAAGACTTCTTGGAAAAGACCCCAGAAGCACAGGTACTGAAAACCAAAATTAACTACTGGGATTGCATCAAATTGAAAAGTTTCTGTACTGCAAAAGAAACAGTCAGGAAAGTGAATAGGAAACCGACAGAATGGGAAAATATATTTGCAAACTATGCAACAGATAAAGGGTTGATAACCAGAATCTACAAAGAAATTAAGAAACTCCACAACATCAAAACAAACAACCCACTTAAGAGATGGGCCAAGGACCTCAACAGACATTTTTCCAAAGAGGAAATCCAAATGTCCAACAGACACATGAAAAAATGTTCAAGATCCCTAGCAATCAGGGAAATGCAAATCAAAACCACAATGAGGTTTCACCTCACCCCGGTGAGAATGGCTCACATTCAGAAATCCACCAACAATAGATGCTGGAGAGGATGTGGGGAAAAAGGGACACTAATCCACTGTTGGTGGGAATGCAAACTGGTGAAGCCACTATGGAAGTCAGTCTGGAGATTCCTCAGAAACATGAATATAACCCTACCATTCAACCCAGCCATCCCACTCCTTGGAATTTACCCAAAGGAAATTAAATGGGCAAACAAAAAAGCCGTCTGCACAGCAATGTTTATTGCGGCTCAATTCACAATAGCTAAGACTTGGAACCAACCCAAATGCCCTTCAACAGTAGACTGGATTAGGAAATTATGGGACATGTACTCTACAGAATACTATACAGCAGTCAAAAACAATGAAATCCAGTCACTTGCAACAAAATGGAGGAATCTGGAAAACATCATGCTGAGTGAATTAAGTCAGTCCCAAAGAGACAAATATCATTTGTTTCCCTTGATTGGCGATGACTAACTGAGCACCAAAGGGGAAACCTGTAGAAGTGAAATGGACACTATGAGAAACAGTGACTCGATCAGCTCTTGTGCTGACTGTTGTTGTACAATGTAATACTTTATCCATGGTAGTATTTTTTTTCTTTATCCTAGTACTAGTGGTTGAACTCTGTAATTAACACACAATTATTCTTAGGTGTTTAAATTTTAACTGAAAAGTGATCTCTGTGAAATATAAGAGTGGGAATAAGAGAGGGAGGAGATGTAAAATTTGGGACATGCTCAATCGGAACGGCCCCAAATGATGGAGTTAGAATTGTGCCAGGGGTTTCCAATACAATCCCATCAAGGTGGCATGTACCAAGGCCATCTCATTAGTCCAAGTGATCAATTTCAGCTCACAATTGATCACACTGATAGGTCTAAGAGTCAAAGGGATCGCACAAGCAAGACTAGTGTCTGCTAATACTAACTGATAGAATGAAAAAGGGAGAGAATGATCCAACATGGGAAGCAGGATACACAGCAGACTCATAGAATGGCAGATGTCCTAAATAGCACTCTGGCCTCAGAATCAGCCCTTAAGGCATTCGGATCTGGCTCAAGAGCCCATGAGAATATTTTAGGCATGGAAAGCTAAGACACTCTGGAAAAAACAGAAGACCTAAATGAAAGATCTCTGCGAGTGAGATCCCAGTGGAAAGAACGGGGCCATCAAAGAAGGAGGTACCTTTCTCTGAAGGGAGGAGGGAACTTCCACTTTGACTATGGCCCTGTGGGAATAAGATCGAAGTCGGCGAACCCTAAAGGCTTCCATAGCCTCGGCAACTCATGACCAGAGCCTAGGGAGATTACTGACGCCATAAACAAGAGTGTCAAATTGTTAAATCAACATCAGGAGTCACTGTGTACTTACGTCTCATGAGGGATCTGTCCTTAATGTGTTATCCAATGTGAAGTGATGCTATTACTAGTACTGAAACAGTATTTTTACACTTTGTGTTTCTGAGTGGGTGCAAACTGATTAAATCCTTACATAGTATATATTGAATCGATCTTCTTTATATAAAGATAATTGCAAATGATTAAAAAATCTTGGTGTTAAACTGGAAATTGCATAGACAATTAATCAATTTTTTAAAAAAAAAATCATGTAGGATCTCTGTCCTTAATGTGCTGTACATTGTGAATTAATACTATAACTAGTACTCCAACAGTATTATCATTTTGTGTCTCTATGCGAGGGCAAACCGTTGAAATCTTTACGTAATATGTACTAAATTGATCTTCTGTGTATAAAGAGAATTGAAAATGAATCTTGATGTGAACAGAAGGGGAGAGGGAGCGGGAAAGGGGAGGGTGGGGGGAGGGAGGGAAGTTGTGTGGGGGGGGAGCCATTGTGGTCCATGAGCTGTTCTTTGGAAATTTATATTCTTTAAATAAAAGCTTTATAATAAAAAAAAAAAGAAATTTAAAGTTCTTATGATTAATATTGAAATGAAAATATTCCTTATGTGGAACTGCTGCCATCTGATGGCCTTATGCAGTACTACAAATCAGTTTGGTTTCCCACTTAGCTAAAAGGCTATTAAAGTGCTGGAGAGATGAATTTTTAAACATCTGAATATTTACCCGTGCTCTTAAAAATTACTAAATAAGCTTTATTGTTACACCTTAAACAAATGATATGGACCAGAGAGTACATGTACAGTGGCTTAGGTTATATAACAAGTTGAAAATTCCAATGTTTACTTTGGGGTACTTAGAAAAGTACATTTCAGAGGCCAGGTTTGTGGCACAGCAGATAAAGCCACCAGCTGTAATGCCAGCATCCCCTACTAATGCCAGTCCCAACTACTCCACCCTATCTAGCTCCCTGTTAATAGCCTGGGAAGGCAGTGGAAGACGGCCAAAGTACTTGGCCCCTGCCACCCCTATCAAGATTGGTATGAAATTTCTGCCTGTGGCTTCAGCCTGGTCCACCTCTAGCCATTGTAGCCACCCGGGGAGTGAATCAGCAGATGGAAGATCTCTTTATCTCTCACTCTTTCTCTGTAACTCTGCTTTTCACATAAGTAAATAAATCTCTTTTTAAAAAAAGGAAAAAAGAAAGAAAAGCACATTTCAAATTAATGAAAAAACAGTTTGGCAAATAATATTTACAATCTAAGTGTTAAAATATTCTATTATAAATCTACAAACAATCATTCAGTGACTTATTCTGGAGTCTAAAGCTTAAGCTAACTGGTTACAAAGTTGTTATTTAGGTAAATAATGAATAACAGACTAAGTAAAAGTCACAAATAAGATTAATGTTGCTAAACTATTGTATTATATTTAAAGATCAATTATAACAATAAAATTCAATTCTACAAAATTAGCAATATCAAAACTTTTTATTTCTGAGTTTTTCTAAATTATTACATAACTCTAGTTATAACAAAACAACTTTCCAGTACATGGAATATTTTTAAAATATGGTAAACTTTCGCACCATGGCATTTGGCATAGCAGTTATGAGATACTCACATCACTTACCAGAGTTTCCAAGTTCATCTCCCAGCTCAGCTGCTTGCTAATGTATATCCTAGGAGGCAGCAGGTGGTGGCTCAGGTGGTGGGTCCCTGACACCTAGGGGTGTGACCTAAACTGGGTTCCAGACTCCAGGTGGTGAACTGGCCTAGCCCTCTCTCCCTATCAAAAAAAGGGGCAAAGAACTGTGGTGCAGTGGGTTAAGCCACCCTCTTAGGATACCAGCATGTGATATCAGGTGCTTCAGATCAAGTCCACTTTTGATCCAGTTTCCTGCTAATGTACACCTTGTGAGGCAACAGATGATGGCTCAAGTACTTGGGCATCTGCTACCCTGTGGGAGGCCTGGATGGCACCCCTGACTCCTGGCTTTGGCCAGGCCCAGTCCCAACTGTCGTAGGCCTTTGGGGGAATAAACCAGTCGATGGGAGATCCTCTGTGTGTGTGTGTGTGTGTGTGTGTGTGTGTTGCTCTGCCTTTCAAAGAAGCAAAAATTAGTAACTAAGCTTTTAAAATTAATGAATTTGTTTTAAAAACTTCACATCATGGTATTGACATTCTGCATAAGTAAAAGAATCTAAAAAGCCAACAAATAATATAAGCTAAAGTTCATGACCTTTATAGATCTCTCAAATAACTAGTATTGTTTGTTACATTTAACAGAATACCCACTATTCTTAGAGTCAAATTTCATTATTGATCATCTTAGTAGGCTCAGGTTGCCTTAAAATAATACCACAGATCAGTGACTTAAGTAACAGAACATTTTCTCACAGATTTGTAGATTGGCAGTCCAAGCTCAAAGTCTCATCAGGGTTAGTTTCTGGTGGGGCGTTTGCCCTGAGCTTGCCAACGGCTGTCTTTGTGTTGTGGTCTCACATGGCCCTTTTTCTGAACTTGCAAACTGGTGTCTCTTCCTCTTTGCATAGGACATCAATTCTACCAGGGATTAGGGTTTCAACCTATGAACCAATGGGGAGGCACAATTCACTTCATACTACTGACATATTTAATCTACCACAGAGATATTAATTGATATCTGAGTAAAAGATTGAACTTTAACTCTAGCATTTTATCAAAGTGTGATAAAAGTTTACTTTGCAGGGGAAATGAAATGTCTTCATTTGAAAATAAGCCTTATAAAACTAAAGTGAATGCATTTAAGCTCGAGATTTTACGGGAATGGAGAAGGTTCCCTCTGGCAGGGAACCACCTAATATGCAATTTGAGGAGTTAGACTGAAGGTTGAGTTAGTGGACAGGAAAGGAATGGGACTCCAGGATGACAGGACTGGATAATTTGCAAAATTCTCCTACAAAGTGAGAATGATACGGACTCTCTGGCACAAGGACTCTAGATGGACATGAGGAATATAAGCCTCATGGTCATTATTCTGCAAGTAGCTAGGACTGTTGACGGGCATGTCTGGACACAAGCTCCAGCCCCAGGGCCACCTGGTTACAGACTGGCCAAGGGGATCTTCCCTCTTTCTTAAAGAGGGTCCCACCCTCTCCCCCAAGGGCAGAGTGTGCTCTGATTCACAGACTCAGAGGAGATTATAAGGGAGAAGTCCTCAAGAAACTGTCCTTGCACACTCTTCCCTCTGGCAATGGGCATACTAGTACACTTTTCTAAGGGAATTCCTGAGGTGCTTCCCACAGTAAACCAATTTATCTTCCAAGGAGACTTTGGCCTTTAATGTTAGTCTCCTGAACTTTGTGCTAGGTACTGTATTGCTGGGGGCAATGAAGAATGCTCCTTGTTCCCTGGCCAACAAACTCACAAAAGTGAAGGAGGGGCAAGCAGGAAACCAACCCAGCTTTTTCTCATTCAGTTCCCAAACATTAAAGATGGGGTTATTGGGCTGTTATTGGGAACTGCTCAGTCTTCTTGAGGATTCCTTCCTGCTCCCATTCCAGGGAGATTTGTTCAGAGCTTTTAAGGTTTACAATGACAACTCACCAATTTATTCTAATGGATCCATTAGGTATAATAAGTGTCCTGCACAACCAAACTATTACACTAAATTAATCCCCTGGTTGGTCTATGACCCTCATAAGGCTTAGTATTTGTAAGGGTTAAATTGTTCTCAATCAATTATATTTTCATTATGTCATGACTATTGATTTTTTTCATGGAACAACATGGTCCTATAAATTTAAAACAAAAGCAGCATAAATATATTTGTATTTTCCTTTTGAAATGAGAAATTATATTAAAGATTTCAACGCATTAGTTCCCCATATTCAGGTGCTCTGGGAGGGAATGTAATGCCCTCAGGCATCTACTGTATGTAATGAATTAAGTTTTCTCCCCTGCATCTAAAATGATGTTAGTTATACAGTATTTGAGAGAACTGAGAAAATTGTCACTCAACTCATTTTTTGCTCATAAACCTTAACACTTTGTTTGCAAAAGCTCTCTACTTCTGTGGCATGCTCTATAGTGGAGTTTCTGATGTTCCTTCATAGAAAAAATATCACAATAAAAAAAAAGGACCATTGCCTAACAACCAATACTAGTATTGGCTTCCTGAACCAGTCACTTTGCAAAATGGCTGTTCACCGTATTTAAGAAATTTGTTTGATGAAATGGTGAAAGGTGTCCCTTCCATTTTACTACTTCGGAAAGCCAAAGTACAGGTACACTACAGTGGAAGGCCAAAGTCCCCTTGGAGTATATGTTGTTTTATTCTGGGAACAGGCACTTCAAGGATTCCCTTACATACTAACACATCGACCAAGTGGGCAAAGGGATCTTAGCAGATAAATTTTTCTCCATAATCTTACAGCATTTCACACAGAAGACTAAAAGAGTCAGCCTTAACTTTACACTCCTGGTTTCCGCGGTGCCTGGAAAACGAAGGGGAGCCCCGGTTAATTTTGTGGTAACTCTTAATAAGCGCCATTTGCCCCAGGGTCGGGTCTTGGCTGCACCTCCTGCCCCCTCCCCCCGCCCCCCAATTCTGCAGCAGTAGCACCGTTTCTGGTCGCCTCCTGCACTGGTGAGGCCGGGGCTGCACGCACGGAACACCGGGGGAGTGCGCGCAGGTGTCCGGGGCCCTCACGGCCGCCGACCCGGCAGACGACCCGACGGGGCGGGGCGCGGGACGCCGGCCGCGCGAGGGGCGGGGGAAGCGCGCCCAGGGGCGGTGCTGCAGGGCGCGGGACGCGCCCGGGGCGGCCGCAGCCCCGCCTCGCCCCGCCCCGGCCCGGCCAGTCCTGCCGCCGCCCGCCGGGCCCACTCCGGCAACCTCTCGCCCGTGCGCTCCTCGCACCCTCCCCGCTGAGGCTCCCGCCAGTGCACCGCTCGCAGCTATGGCTCAGCACTTCTCCCTGGCCGCCTGCGACGTGGTCGGCTTCGACCTGGACCACACTCTCTGTCGCTACAACCTGCCCGAGAGCGCCCCGGTGAGTGGCGCGGGCTGCCCGGAGCGCACGGCGCGCAGCCTCCATGGCGGCTGCGGCTTGGATTTCCTCTGTGCTTAGGCTGCGGCCGCCGCACCGGAGGCCTGCAGCGCCTCGCTTTTGCGCAGAGCTCCGCCCACGGCGAGGCGGGCGCGGAAGTGTGCATCCCCGCCCCCGCCCGAGCCGTGGGACTGGCTAATGTAGTCCAACCATTAGTGAAGGTTGGAAGGGGTAGGGAAGAAAATCCGCGACGAGGGACAAATTGTGCAAGATCGGGTTGGGGAAAAGGTTTTTAGTGCAGAGGAGGGGCAGGGCCAGGGGACTGGAAGTGTCCTTGCAGACCCTCCGGGCTTTGGAACTTACCTGCAAATCATTGTGGGCATCCGCCGAGCGTGGGTGCAGCCACCTGATTTGAGATTGTGGCTTTCCTTGGCTGCACTTTTCCAGCCTAGCCTGTCAGTGTTAAAGCTCTGCAGGCCAGCGGAGATTGTAGCCTTAGAAATCATTAACCTTTTAGCCCTGGTTTTGCCTTTTAATAAGCGAAGAACATAAATATTTATTGCGCACTCAATATGGGCTATGTGCACTTTGAGTAAATTCTGATCCTGGTAACAGCCAGTCAAGTTTGGGTTCTCACTGCCCTCTGTAGGCATGGGGAATGTGTATGCTGCAGTATGCATAGTTCCATACCCACACCTTAAAATTATTTGTGCTTCCCCCTAACTGAACTTTTATAAGTCAAAGATCTGAGCATCCAAACAGAAAAAGAGCTGGTTATGAGCACAGTGGTGAGGGCTTGGCCACAGTGCCTATCTTAGTAGACCACTTCCCCTTGTGCTAACCCTGTAGCAACTAAACTAAATCTGTATCATTTCTGTTTCCTGGTGTGTAAAATAGGGGCTAATAATTGGATTTATCTCAAAAGATTGTTGCAAGGATTAAGTGGATAATAGATGTATGATGCTCAGAGCAGCAAGAACAAGTGTTTGCTTTTATGGTTACCATCGAAACCATTTGGGAACCTCACCACTCCTGGGTAGAACTCTAGGTCACTGGCGCAGCCAAAAGCCAGGGCTATCCCTGTTTGTGGAGATGTGGGTGCACTCAGTCATTTCAGGTGCTTGTCAAAGGCTAAAAATGAATGGCTGCCTAAATTACTCGTGTGTGTTTTCTCTGTACAGCCACTGAAGAAAAAGCCTACTTTCCTGCTTTTCTACTGTGCAGGTCTGATTTCCTTAGTTATACCTAGAGTTAAGAAGTCTTTCTTCTTGATTCCTTGCTCACAACTTCCCTTAGGTCTTTAATTCATATTTTTCTTCGATGTGTAAAGTTCTCCTGGTTGTATTTTTGTGCGCCTGCTCTCCAGTCACCTTCATTTGGAGGGAATATTGTTAAACCACTGTCATGTTAGAGCCAATTTTGTGCATGTGTGAGCATAAAATTTCAGAATATAATATCCTCAAAGACAAGGATTCTTTACTACATGCCTTGAATGTATGTGGATGTTTAAAAGTTGAAAACAGTAACCTAATGGGTGTGGGATAATGTTTGGTATAGAAATCTTTTATTAAATGCTGGCAGCATGCTGAGCACCATAACATTACAGAGATAACACAGCACTGTTGCAGCAGCCTCGGTGGTGAGCAAAAGGTACATCTCTGTGTGTTGCTGCTCACTGCTGCTGTGAAGGGGGGCCTCTTTCCTCACAGTAACTTCATTCTATTAGGTCTCATGTTTAAGGCCATTCCCTTTGGAAACCTTTCCCATTCCCCCCAAAATTCCTTCCACCCCAGTCCTACCTCCAGTTACCCATGAAATCCTTGATTTCTGTTAGCACTTAACCATATGGCTTTAACATTTCCTGTGTGTGAGAATCATACACTGAGGCTAGAGCAATGGCTCCTTGGCAGTGTCTGTGGCAGCTTATTGTGTGTTCCATGTGCCAGGCTTAGTTCTGGCTCATACTGGGCTCGGTAACTAATTGTGGAATTATTACATAGGTATTTTAAGAGCTAAGATGACAAACCACTATTTTAATAATGATTCTGCTCTGTGAACTGATTTATTTCTTATGACATCCCGTGAGGTATCACAGTGTCTATTTAGAGATGAGAATGAGGCACAGAAATGTTTAGTTAGTCCAAGGTCACTCAGCAGGGTAGATTGGCTATGAGCTTTTCCCCTTGGCCACCATGCTGTCTGTGCAGGTGTGTCCTAATGCTGCTGCCTGTCCTGTTTCATAAGGCATGGAGGAGAGGCTTAGAGCTGAATCCCCATAGAGGAGTTGGAGGTGGCAGGTGGAGATATGGGGAGGGGCCCCTGAGGCTGAGGACATAAACAAGATGAGGATGAGCAATAGCCCTGTGACCTGTGGGGCTGTTCACACGATGGAGAGTTACAGGAGAAGATTCTGGGGAAGTCAAGTAGGGGTGCACCATCGTGGAGAGCTGTATGTCCCAGTCTCCTGGGTATTTCTGGGTGTTTAACATGTGGAGTTTCTGCAAACCCAGAAGTGGGTGTGTCACCTCACCTGGGACCTCAGGGAAGGCATCCTCAAAGTGGATGACACCTGTGTTCTCTTGGTACCAGGCAGTTCTTCTAAAAGTGAGTAGGAGAGAGGTTTCCCCTTCCTGCCGGTATTCACCATGAAGAAATCAGAGCTCAATGTTGCCAGATTTAATTCAATTTTTTAAGACTTATTTATTTACTTGAAAGGCAGAGTTACAGAGAGAGTGGAGAGAGGAGAGAAGAAACAGAGAGATCTGCCATCTACTGGTTTCCTCCTCAAATTGCCACAATGGCCAGAGCTGGGCCAGGCCAAAGCCAGAAGCCAGAAGCTTCTTCAGGTTCTCCAACATGAGAGAACCTGGGCCATCTCTGCTTTTTCCCAGGCCATTAGCAGGGAACTGGATCAGAAGTAGAGCAGCCAGGTCTTGAACTGGCACCCATATGGAATGCCAGCACTGCAGGTGGTTGGTTTTCTCGCTGTGCCACAGCCCCTCTAATTCATTTTTGGCAAGCTAGAGATTTGAAATTGAATGAGAAGTCTCTAAATTTTTAATTATTACCTACTTCTACCATGTAGCAGGATTATAGGGTTGGCAAGTTTATCCAAGAAAAATTCAGAACACCCAGATAAAATTGAATTTCAAATCACAAAAACCTTTCAGGATACATATGTTCCCATATTGCCTGGGATATGCTCATACTGGAAAGTTATTTGCTGCATGTCTGAAAATCAAATTTACCTAGTAATCTTTATTTTAATTTGGCAGCCTTCAGTGGGAGCCAAACATAATTTGTGGACTGCATTTGGCCCACATGGCTGCAATTTGTAACCACTGTGGAGAGTGCATTATTATTAGTCATGGGAGACTGTGGGGGAGTAAGTGGCAGCTAAGGCTGGGCGAGCAAG
This sequence comes from Sylvilagus floridanus, assembly GCA_949820135.1. NCBI lineage: Eukaryota > Metazoa > Chordata > Mammalia > Lagomorpha > Leporidae > Sylvilagus > Sylvilagus floridanus. The sequence goes on along the minus strand of OX463227.1, from coordinate 53,445,749 downwards.
GTCTTGAGGGCCCTGTGCCCTGAAGGCTTCTGGGGAGGCTCACACCATCTGAAGACCAGCTGCAAGAGCCAAGGCTTGGGAACTGGAGTAGGTGCTGCAAAGCATTCTTCAGCACCACTTTTCTCTGCTTATCATTGCACGTTGGCCCCATTCTCATACATTCACAGAAAATGCATTGTATGAAAAAACTGCATGGATTTCAAAACTTTTGTCATGAAACAACTTCTGTTTTCATTCCATGGTCCACAAACTTTTTCAAGTGCACTTAAAATACACAATTGTTTCCTTTATGCAGAAGGGAATGCAACTGGGAAGGCCTCTGCTGGAATACAGCCTTGATGGAAAGAGCTCCTTTCTTGCAGGAAGGAATGGGACCTTGTTTGAATCGTAGGCCTGTATCTTAGACTAATTGTTGTGGCCAAAGAGTGAGAAACTCCAGTTGTCCAAGCTGAATAAATTATCTTGACCAGAGGCAATTTTAATGATGCAAAGTAGCTGGCTCTTAGAGGCCTGTGAGCTGATTGTTAAATATTTGGAAATGTGTGCAAGCAGATGGACTGTTGTTAGCTTGAAATGGGCCATGATGGGAGTATTTATACCATGGAAATGGGCAAATGCTACATGTGAGGGCTGTATTTTTGTTTTTTAATCAGCACATGATTGATAATAATAGCAAATACTTAAATTGGATTTACTTTATGCCAGGGACTGCTCTAAGCACTTTATATCCATTAACCCTTTGGAACTGGTTCCTTGTAGGCAACATCACGATGTGTACTTTTTATTGTCTATAGTATTTTGTGTCTAAGAGTAAATGAATACATTTTTAATTTTTAATGTCTCAATGGAAGCCAATAAACCATGTAGCTCAGTGGATTTCAGTTTCAGAATTCTGTAGGTGCTCTCTCTGGGCCCCTTTCTACCTTGTAGACTCGGAATACTGAGATGGCTTTTTGCTTTTGTTTAAAGATTTATTTATTTGTTTGAAAGGCAGAGTTACAGAGAAAGAGAGAGAGAGAGAGAAAGAGAGAGATCTCTCACCCATTGGTTCACTCACCAAATGTTCACCATAGCCAAGGCTGGGCCAGGTCAAAGCCTGGGCCCTGGAACTCCATCTGGGTCTCCCATGGATGACAGGACCCCAAGCACTTGGGCCATCTCTTACTGCTTTCCCAGGCACATAAGCAGGGAGCTGAATTGGAAATAGAGCAGCCAGGACTTGAATCGGTGGCTATATTAGATGCCGGTATCACAGGCAGTGGCTAGATCCACTGTGCCACAAAGCTGGCCCCAACCAGTGCTTCTCACTCACCTGCAGGGTCGAGAACTCTAGATAAATAGACTTAACATTATGTGGGTCTGTTAACAGAACTCTAGATAAATAGACTTAACATTATGTGGGTCTGTTAACAGTTGACCTGTCTTAGGGCCATGGTGCTCTGGATGGGAGTATATGTATAGTGATTACAGGCCCCTCAATTTCTGGATCAGTCTGAGTTGCTACCTCCAACCCCTCTGTATTCACTCCACTAACTGCTGCATCTTCCAGGTATCAACGCTGCCCCAGTGAGACCTCCCAAGTCCTCTGATGCCTTATATTCCTTCCCCCTGTGACATGGCATGCTATGAAAACCTGCCAAGGCCTGTAGCTCAGCGGGTTGACGCCCTGGCTTGAGGCGCCAGCATCCCATATGGGCACCAGTTCTAGTTCCGGCTGCTCCTCTTTCGATCCAGCTCTCTGCTATGGCCTGGGAAAGCAGTAGAGGATGGCCCAAGTGCTTGGGCCCCTGCACCCACATGGGAGACCTGGAAGAAGCTCCTGGCTCCTGGCTTCAGATGGGTGCAGCTCCGGCGATTGCGGCCATCTAGGGAGTGAACCAGCAGATGGAAGACCTCTTTCTCTGTCTCTAACTCTCTCTGAAACTCTGCCTGTCAAATAAATAAAAAATAAATCTGGGGAAAAAAAAAAAAACCTGCCAAGGGTTCACATTTACACAAGAAAAGTCCAGTTGTTCAATGTGTTCTTTTTGATGCTGTTGATTCCAATCCCAGATTGCCCTCCTGCCTCAGGTTCAAGTGTATCTAATACTCTCTTTGGGTACTGAGGGCTGATGTCCATCTGTTAGGGTAAATTGAGCCACCTCTTTTAAAAAAATTAGGTTTTGCACAAAAACCTAGCATTTTTTGTTGCTGAGAAATCAGATCAGCAGAGCATTCATCACTGTGCTGCCTGCCAAAGGCTCCCTTTGTCCTCTTTCCTCAATTTGTTGTTTTTCTTCTGCTAGAAAAATAAGAGAGATCTCTTATGGCTGTTAGAGCCTGGATGGTCCTTCCTGTAAATCACCTGCCTGGTCCCCATTTGTATTGAGGGTCCCCTTAGATGGGGGGCTCTTCTAGCAAGGAGGGACCAAGAATAGATGTAAATAGAATAGAGTGGTCACCATGGTAACCATCTTGGTGATGTAGTAAGTAAGTTTAGAAAGCTTTGATGGGTCTTCATTATGATCTCAACGATTCATAGTTCTCTTTGGTTGTGAAACTGAGTAGTGATGGTATAACTTTGAATGGGACAGCTGTGTGGAGCCTGCAGTTCGTAACTTGCTTGTGGAAGCACTGAATGCAGAGCTCACACTTAGACATACTCTCTCCACCAGCCCTCACCACGGACTGCTTGGGTTTTCAGGTCTGTGAAATTGAGAATGAGGAGTGAATTTTATATTTAATGTCTCTTCTCTTCCTTCCCCTTTTTTACAGCTCATCTATAACTGCTTTGCTCAGTTCCTAGTCAAGGAGAGAGGCTATCATAAGGAATTGCTCACCGTGACCCCTGAGGACTGGGATTTCTGGTGAGTTCTTTTTTAAGATCTGCATATTCCCTGTAGTTCATAATTGTTGCTGATAAAAATTTTCATATTTCCCCTTCTATGAAGGTAGAAAATGAAATGTGAATTTGAGTCAAAGGACAAACTACGTTTTGTACTAGAAGTTTGTGTTTGATGGATTAAGGTCTTTTCAGCTTTAAGCAAGTTTAAACATGCTTAATTAAACATGAAAGTAAACTAAGAGCTTATATGAGGCATTTGAATATTTTTGTAGGTTTAAGTTTGTCATAATTAAGAGTTTCAGTTTTAATCAGAACTGTCAGAAATTTCCTTTTTCTATGAAAAAGAAAAGTTTGATCTTTTTTTACTCTTCTAATTAAGAACTGTAAGAAGAGGAGGAACCTTGTGTTTTGAGTAAGTGTCTGAGCTAGGACATTTTGTAATTTGGACAGCAGTCCTAAGTTTCATACTGCTCATCCCCTTCCTGGTTTAGAATTCTCAACACCCCAAAACTACCTTTGTCTTTCTTCTTTGTTAAACAATAAAAACAAATGAAAATCTGAAATCACTTCAAATTTTTCAATCTAAAATTAAAAATAATCCTGAAACACATGAAAAATACATGTATACCTGTATTTTTAAAAATATATATTCATTGTAAAAGAGAAACATTTTATTATAAGAAACTACTAACTCTGGAAATTTTACTTTAGATAAATAATTAACGCCTCTCAGGTCCCTGTCATTTTTAGTGAATTCTTTTGGCATTTAGTGTCTATTACACTTCCTTGCTTTTATTATTCATGATAATGAATCTGCACTTACTTTCTCCCCAAATCCTGCAGTATTTTTTTATAGATAAATCTAAAACTTAGTGTTCAACTTTTCTTTTAGTGGTTTCAATAATATTCTTTGCTCAGAGAGAAACTTCTTTAAACCTGCCCTACACTGAGGTGAATTCTGAGGAATCAGGAGTGGAGCCAGGGCTTGAACCCAGGCATTGCAGTGTGGGATGCAGGCATTCAGAGTCCCATCTTAACTGTGCCCAGCACTAGCCTAGGAATTCTTTTCACACAGTGACTTTTTAAAAAAATGATTATTTGTTAGGTTATACAAATATATGAAATGATAGTTAAACTTTTCTTTTGCAGTTGCAAGGGCTTGGCATTGGATCTGGAAGATGGAACCTTCATTAAACTTGCAGATGATGGTACTGTGCTCAGGTAATGAAATTTAGTTGTGAAATCAAAGCTTTACTTTCTTGGAACACTTTATTATGCATAGCTTATGACTTTTAAGTTATCAGTTAAATAAAATTATTATTTCAGTTCAATCAGATGATAGATTATCTCTCCAGCTGCATGTCTTTGTATGTGACTTATGTAAGCCATTTAAATACACACATGGCAGCATTAGATTTAAAGATCTAGTTCCTTTAACTCATTGCTTCATCTCATTGACCACTGCTTCCTGCAAGAGTCTGGGAGTTTATTATGCATGTTTTAGCTGAGTGTGCAGGTGTCTTGAATAAATGTGGAGAAAGAAGAAAAGAAAGGCTATTGGGTAGGGGTTGCTGCTCTATGCATTCTTCTTTTTCTGCCTTCATTTACCCAGATTTCCTCCCATTATAGAGACATCGTGTTGTCTCAGTTCCTTCTGGAAGTTTTTCTGAACCATTCCAACTGCTTCCACCCTTTCCACACTCCACACCTAGCGCTGGCTTCCTTTATTTCCCTCTTCTCTGTGGGCCCAACCCTCTCCAGTATTGTTAAGGGTGTGGCACGCAGTTCAGAAGCTGCTGTTATTGCTGTTCTGTTTCATTGGGCACCCAGGAGCACCTATTCCACAACTATTAGTACTAATAGTACAGGCCAGAAGTTGTGCCTTTTATTATGCATGCCAACATAATCAGAGTTGGAAGAGAAGATTGTAGAACAGGTTATTCTGTCATCATTTAAACTCTCCTGTTTGATAAGTCATTCTTTTTACATAAGAATTTTTTTCATGCTCTCAACTAGAGCATGCCTAAGTAGATTATTTTTAATGTATTTTTAATGATTTATTATTTTTTAATGTATTCGCATGTTTTTCTGGAGTGTGTGTGTGTGTGTGTGTGTGTGTATATACTTATACAGTACAGCTGTCATCATAAGGTTAACTCCATCAGGTTCTTTTTTTTTTTTATTTATTTATTTGAAAGGCAGAGTTACAGAGCGAGAAGGAGACAGAGAGAAAGAGATCTTCCATCTGCTGGTATATTCCCCAAATGGTTGCAATGGCCTAGGGCCGAGCTAGGCCAAACCCAGGAGCCAGGAGCTTCTTCCAGGTCTCCCACAAGGGTGCAGGGGCCCAAGGACTTGGACTGTCTTCCTCTGCTTTCCCAGGTGTATTAGCAGGGAGCTGGATCAGAAGTGGAAAAGCTGGGACTCGAACTGGCACCCTTATGGGATACATAACAGCAGACGGTGGCTTAACCCACTGTGCCACAGTGCCAGCTCCCATCTGTCAGGGTCTTACAGTGTTCTCAGCTGTCTTCATTTGTGTTGAAAAGAATGAAAGGCATTCCACAATGTTGCTTTCTCACCTTGCTATGTCTTTCTGTCTGGTCCCTTTGCAAAACTCTGCTCTGAATGTCTGTCTCTCCCCATTCAAGTTCTGACTAATGTGCAGTTTCTCCTGAATGTGTTAGCTTATCTCTTTGATGACTTCTTTTATCCAGTAAAGCAGATTCCTTGTCTGATATTTCCCATTCCAGATTGTTTCATTGTTACATAGAGCTTTTTAAAATGTTAACATCTTTATAAAAATGAGCCCACTTGTGATTTTCTTCCATTTTCTCTTCTTTCTTTCGTTTTTCTTCATACCATTTTGTTGCTACAATATTAAACCATGAAAATAATAGTGAGGCTGGCATTGTGGTAAGTGGGTTAAGGCATAGATGGCGTCACTGGCATCTGATATGGGAGTGCCAATTCCAATCCCAGCTATTCTGCTTCCAATCCAGCTTCCTGCTAATGCACCTGGGAAGGCAGCAGCAGATTGCCCAAGTACTTCGGTTCCTGCCACCCATAGGGGAGACCAGGATGGAGTTCCTGGCTCCTGGTTTCAGCCTGGCTCAGCCTTGGCTGTTGTGGCTATTTGGAGGGTAAACCAGCAGATAGATTTATGTTTCTCTGTCTGTGTGTGTGTGTGTATCTGTGTGTGTGTGTGTCAGTCAGCCTTCCAAATAAATATTGTTTTTAAAAAAATAGTGTTCCTCCCTACCATTAAATTTCTCCTAATGCATTACATTGTCAACTATTTCTTTCTCTAGGGGGCAGTACTCCATAACCAGTTGCACATCTTAAGCACAGACAGTAGCTACTTTCTGGTCTTGTTCTGCAGTACTCCGATTGGAGCTTCCCGGTGCCCTTTTAGCAGTGTTGCCGTGCTGTGTCCCTGCATGTGCAGGTCGTTCTGCATCGTGTCTCCGCAGTGCCGTGCACTCACAGCCATCTGCCTTTGGGTGCCAGCTGGGTGTGATGTAACACGCGCTTTATCACTGCTGCCGGCTGCTCCTGTACGGCTGCCAGGCCGCTTTGCCATCCAGTCCACAGAGCTGATTTCTGATGGTTCCAGTTACACAGCTTCTCTGGGGAAAGATGATTTCTTAGAAAGTGCTGACCTCAGAGGGAGCATCTCTGACTACTTGCTGGTTAGGTAACAGAGGACGAGCCAGAGCTAACAGAAATGCTTTATAGAATCCTAAACAGGAAAGTTACCCAGTGGAAAGCAGCATTTGGTGGCAGTGGGTATCAGTAGTTCTAATACCAGAGGAAGGGATCTGTTAACGAGCGGTGTCCATCATCTCCCCAACCCAGGGCAAGCCACGGCACCAAGATGATGACTCCAGAGGCACTGGCAGAAGCGTATGGCAAGAAGGAGTGGAAACACTTCGTGTCGGACACCGGCATGCCTTGCCGCTCAGGTGCGACTAACGGGGAGCCGTTCTACCATCTGCTCCCTGTTTTGTTTTGGGTCCTCTACACACAAGCAGAACCCCTTCTAGCCCCCTGCTGGGCAGGATGCACAAGGGAACAGCTTTGGTTTGATAGAAATATGACATTTTTTTTCCAGATGCTTTTAGTTTGGCAGCTAGTTCAAAATGGTGTTAGCAACATTGCCACCATGTTTTATTTATAGTTTTGTGATACTCCTTTTACTCCCACTTGTTCAGGAATAAAGATGACTAGCACGTTGGAGCCAGCATTGTAACATGGCATGTTAAGTCCTGTCCCGTTAGAGTGCCACTTCCCATCCAACTCCTTGTTAATGCACCTGGGAAAGCAGAGTAAAATGAGGCTTGGGCTTCAGACACCCACATGGGCGACCTAGATGAAGTTCCCGGATCCTGGGCTTTGACCTGGCCTGGCCCCAGCCTTTGTGGCCATTTGGAGCATAAACTAGTGGATGGAAGATCAATCTCTCTGTCTCTCCCTCTCTATAACTCTGCCTTTCAAATAAATAAATCATAAAAAAAAGAACACTAGCACATTCATTAGCTGTCCTTTATTCTTTATAGATTTGCTATGTATTCAATCTTTACTTTCCCTTATCCATCTCCCAGTTCTGTCCACATTGACGTGTCACACCACCCTTGTTTCCTAGAATTCTCTTCCTTACTGCCAGTACTAGTATATTCTGCATTTGTATTTTATTTATTAATGAAATTTATTTGAGAGGCAGACAGTATATTCTTTTTTAAAAAAAGATTTATTTATTTATTTGAAAGTCAGAGTTACACAGAGAGAGGAGAGGCAGAGAGAGAGAGAGAGGTCTTCGTCCGATGGTTTTCACTCCCCAGATGGCCTCTCAGGCCAGAGCTGCACCAATCCGAAGCCAGGAGCCTCTTCCAGGTCTCCCTCGCTGGTGCAGTGGCCCAAAGACTTGGGCCATCTTCTACTGCCTTCCCAGGCCATAACAGAGAAGAGGAACAGCCGGGACTAGAACCGATGCCCATATGGGAGGGTGGCACTTCAGGCCAGGGTGTCCCTCTGCACCACAGCGCCGGCCCCCAGACAGTATATTCTTCTACTGGTTCCTTCCCCAAATGCCTACAATGAGGAAAGCAATCTGGGTCTCCCACATGGGTGGCAGGAACTCAGTGCCTCCCAGAGTCTGCATTAGTAAGAAGCTGGAGTCAGGAGCTGAAGCTGGTCACTGAACCCAGGCACTCCAGTGTATGAGGCAGACTTCTTAAGTGGCCTCTAACACCTAGCCTAAATGCCTGATGTCCTTGTATTTTAAATAATTTTACACATTTTTATTTTCCCCATTTGAAATAGTTTCAGCATGGGTTAATATAAAATATTTCAAAATTATTTACAGGCTGAGATGTGTAAAAGTTAATAGGAAATGTTTAAGATGTTTTAGAAACATAGACCTTTTTAAATTTCTGACTGCTAGTTTTCTTTGTTCTAAATTTTTTTTACCTCTGATTGCAAGTTTGCTGCTGTCTGCCATGCTCCAGAATTGAAATGTACCTTTCCTCCTTCAGAAAATGTAGTAACCTGAACATAGTTTGGTTGTTCCTTGTTACTATTGTGTTGGCTTTATTGTATTTGCTATCTTTTGAGAGTTTTGTTTTATATGTTTTTTGTACTGAGCTGGAAGTGTCAGAAAATATGAATGCTCTTGTTAAAACAAGTTGATAGGAAAAGCAGACTTCATATTGGGGTTGCACATAGAATGCTTTCGTACATATGAAATTAAATGGGAAGATAGCTTCTTACCGAGTGATGATAGGGAACTGCTGTTGTCTCTCCAGATGTTAGCACATTCTCTCTTCTTCCAGAAACGTTTGGCAGATAGCTTGTTGCTTCACTTGAATTTGTTCAGAATCAAGAGTGTTTTAAAGTATTTCCCAGTTACAAAAAGGATTCGCCCCTTAGAATACACCTGTTTGCTTACTCACCATTTCGTCCACTAGAGAGCACTGTCTCTTTGAGTCAAGAGCTTTCCTCCAGGGCTGAACACAGCCAGTGCAGGAATGGTCTTGCAATTTATCAGTTCTTTGTTGGGTTGGTTGGGGAAATGTGTGCAATGGAGGTGTACAGTGGTCAGACTCTGACACATAATCGAGGCCTGTTATTTCTGCAAAATAATAAGAGAAAGATAGAGCCTTGATAAATAATTTTTTAAAATGCAGAAATGTATGGAAGAAGGAAAACTAATAGCTTGCAGTTCTACAGCACAGTTAGATGTTGTTTACATTAAAAGAAATAATCTGAGCATATGGTTAGATGATTCCAATCACAGGAAAAAATAAAAGGAAGCGCAGTTGTCCCCAAGTCCTATTCCCCAGAACCTCCTTTCCCCAAGGGTTATTTTCTTAAGGTATACAAAGGGAACATTTTTTTCCTCTGCTATAGCTCTTTTCAGATTGCATCTTGGAGATCCTGTGGCACCAGCACACACTCAAGAGTGTGCTTCATTTTACTGCTGGTGCGCGCAGCCATCCAGTGGACGTTTAAGTTATATTGGTGTTTCACCATTACAGACCAGCTTGTGGTAATGTTTTCAGAAATGTCTATTTTGCACTTTTATAAATATATCCAGGATAAATTCCTGATAGCACAATTGCTCTAAAGATATGCAAATTTAAATTTTTGGTAAATAGAATAATGGGCAAATAAGGTCTTTATTTTCAGGAACTCTAGCTGATTCTATCTATGTAACTTCCTTCTCCATTAAGTGTGTTAATCCTCAGAGTTAAGTACAGAGCTTTGCCTTCCTGAATATTTAGGAAATGTAAAGCATTTAAATGGTGAATATAGAAATTTTATTGACAGTTTGATCATTTCCACTTAGGTTGTTTCCCTTAGCAAATCTGCTCCACAGAGTAGGGCCTTTCAGACTTTCCATCCAGAATAGGTAGATCATGCAGAAACAGGTTGGGGTAGAAATCACAAGGAGCTTGGAGCTACATGGTCCTGGATTATATCAACTCTGCTACTTGCTAAAGAGTGACTCTGGTCAATTACATTTTGCACACTGCATCTGTGGGTTCTGTCAACCAGGGATGGAAAATGTTGTGTTGTTGCTGATGTGAACTCTGTAATTATGCCTACGATGGTTGCAGCTGTAGTGACATGTACAGGTTTTTTTTTCTTGTGACTGTTCCCTAAACAAGATAATGTAACAACTATTTCAAGAGTATTTACATTGTGTTCGGTATTTATTTAAAGATTTTATTTATTTATTGTAGAGGTAGAGTTACAGAGAAAGGGAGAGACAGAGAAAGGTCTTCCATCTGCTGACTCACTTTCCAAATGGCTGCTATGGCTAGAGCTGGGCTGATCCAAAGCGAGGAGTCAGGAGCTTCTTCCAGGTTCCCATGTGGGTACAGGGGCCCAAGCACTTGGGCCGTCCTCTACTGCTTTCCCAGGCCATAAGCAGTGAGCTGCATAGGAAGAGGAACAGCCAGGATACAAACCAGCTCCTGTGTGGGATGCTGGCCCTGCAGATGGAGGCTTAGCCTACTATGCTACAGTGCTGCTCCTGTGTTATTATAAGCAACCTAGAGATGATTAAACATATAGAGGATGTGCATAGATTATATGCAAAAACGATACCTCTTTATATCAGGGACTTGAACGTCCTTAGATTGTGGTGTCTGCAGTGGGTAGTGAAACCTGTTTCCCTCAGGTACTGAGGGATAATCATGCTAAGCCACTATTAGCATCCATGTCCTCAGCTTTAAGTGGAGGTAATATCACTCAGCTGAGGAAGAAATGAGAACTTCTGCTAACATAAATTATTCTCTTCTGCCCCTCTCCCCCATTATTCATGTGCCTTTGTTCTGTTGTCAACTAAGACAAAGGAGAAATTATTGGCAGTGAGTCCTTTGGGAACAGTGTGTGTGTGTGTGTGTGTGTGTGTGTGTGTGTGTGTAAAGCATGGTGATTATAGGGTGTGGTCTTGATTCAGAGACTTGCTTTATAGAATGGAGTTCAGCAGCCACTTCTTCAGACTGAGTTGTCTGCTCTGCAAGGAGGTGAAGATTGATGATTTCTTGTACTACAGTCTCAGTTTGAATGTTGAGGGAGGAACTGACAGCAGCCTGGCCCAGTTAACAGCTCCAGGCTGAACAAGCCTCCTTGTGTCCACACAGTGGACATTCGGCCCATAGTTGGCAGTCAAGTGATAGCCACATCTTGCCTTGTTCGAAGGAGCCAGTGAGTCCTTCTCATTAAATCCCTGACTTATTTGATTAGACCCCAACCAAGATTCATAATCAGTGTCTCAATTCTTGAACTGACTTTCATCTATTGATTTCCAAAATGGTGGGATAAGGGGAAGGGAAAATGCATGGGTACATACTTGGCAGTGATGAAATGATTGCTATTCTCACAGTGCCCGGTAGACCATGTGGAATAAATCAAATCCTCCTCTTCATGAGATCCTGGAATGCACTCCCAAGTCTTTCTGAGACAGCCATGTCATCACATTGCATGGTTTTTATCCCCTTGATCACCCTGATTGTTCTCACATTGTGCTGACAACACTTGTCTTCTCAACGTAAAAATTGATGTGGTACTCCAGGTGCCCCCACCAGCACAGAAATGAAAAGTCTGTCTTGTGTGGAGCATTTCATGCTGCTCCAGTGTTACGTTATTTGATTGTCTTAAAATTCAGTGTTGTTGATAACACCAGACTCTGGCTTCGTCATATTTCATTTCATGTTTGAGGTATGCTCGGTGCATTAGTGAGCTTTTCATTACTATATACAAATAGCCAAAAGGATCTACTTTGGTAGGAAGAAGGTTTAGTTTTAAAGGTTCATGGTTCAAGTTTGGGCAGCCCCATTAAACTAGCATCTGATGGTGCTGCAGGATGGTGGATGGTGGAACCAGTGCAGAGAAAGGATCACATGGCAAACCAGGAGCTGAAAGAAAACCTAGGCCACCCCAGCTTTATACCCAACCCTCTCTGAACTACCTTCTGAAGCCATGCCCCCAGTGACCCAAACAGGGGGCCCACCTCCTACTAGATGTCATAATTAGATCACTTTTTATCCTTTAATCCATTAACATTAATCCATTAACCTTTAACATAGACTTTGGGACCAAACCCACAAAACATGGTCCTTTGGCAGACACCCAAAATATTATGCAAACCACAACAATCTATTTTTAGTTTTTATTTTTTTAAAAGACAACACGAATGTTTTTAAGTAAAATGTTTGACTTACAGAGACTATATTTTAACCCTCCTGTGGTGCTCATAGAGGTAAAACCTTCCTTTTGAATTGAAACGTGACTCCTTTAAATAATTAAAATTGAAATCTCTTCAGCCAAGTTTTTGTGTCTTCTATATGCATGAAGAATGGATTTGTCCCCGATTTAAAAATTTTATTCTTTTTTAGGAAAGTATTATTTTTATGATAACTATTTTGACCTGCCAGGAGCCCTTCTTTGTGCAAGAGTGGTGGACTCTTTAACAAAGGTGAGTGGGGATTAATTTTTTAAAAAACTATATGCATTTAGACACATCAAAGGACTTCACTGAGTTGAGATCTTACATAGTTTCCTCTTTCTCTTTGTGGTTTCAGTAGAAAAACATGGCAAATTTGGTCAAAATATTTTTGGAACATTAAATAATGGTTACAGTCCCCCCCCCCCCCCCCCCAGGGAAAATAAACTTACTTTCCAGCAGAGGGTGCAAGAGTCTGGAAAAAAAAAATATGGAACTTGTTCTTGGTTTTATTAACAGACTTTGAAAACTAAAACTAGAAAAATGGTGAAATGTTTAATTCATCATTTTGAGCATGTTTGAATGCATGTAGACTTTTGCTTTGTACTGTGAGTGGAGATGAACAAGATCTCTGCTGAAGTCAGCTTATACTTGGAACTTAAGACCTACCCATGTCAGTGGGCTTACATGCCAGAATCACTTTCCTTTTTGCCTGTTGTCTTTTAAAGTCACAGGTGAATCAGAAGCTTATTTTTGAATCAGAATTACAGTCAGATGTTTATAAAAGTTTCTGTGTACCTGTAAGTTTCCTAGGTTTGAGAATGTATTTATTAACATATGAATTCAAGTTAATTTTCTATTTCATAGTTGCCACAAGCAAAATGTGTCTATCTCTAAATATTCTGAAGTTTGTGTATTTAGATACAAATATCTAGAAGTCTGTCTGTGTTTAGATAGAAGGACACTGGTTAATGTTCCCAAGCAAATAAAAGGTTGTAAATTGTGTGTTTTAATGAGATGCCTATTTGCTTTTAAAAAAATACTGGTTTAAAAAAAAACAATAAAAATGCTTTACATTTTGGATTGAAACTACATTCATCTCTTCTGTAGGGACCTACTGCTTTTTTATATTGAAATTCGATGGAAGGTGCCCTGAATTCTGAAGTCACCAGCTTTTGGGCTCTAGAGTTTCAGGCTTCTTGGCCTCACTGAAGCCATGCATCATAAGTCATATCATAAGCCATACATCATCCATGATTAAGTCACACATTCTGGTGGTGGCTCAGAAACTGTGTAACATTGTAAATTTGCTCATATGTTTACCATATTCTATAATTTTTAGGCTTTTTAACAAGTAGAACTTTGTATTTCATTTGAGCTATATTAATGCTTAGCATTGTTTATGTGTATATATGTAGCAGTGATTTTCATGGAAGATATCTCTTTCTAAAATCACATTTTGTTGAATGAAAACTTTATTAATCTGTTGTCCCCTATATCATAAATTCCTATCTTGGAATACAGTACTATTTAATTGTTTGCCAGCATATCCCAGTAGCTGCTTGAGCATAGAATTGTTCCATTTGTCACATTGGAATTTTTTTGTTTATTTTAGCACAACAGTGGTCAAAAAACATTTGACTTCTGGAAGGATATAGTTGCTGGTATACAACACAATTTTAAAATGTCCGCCTTTAAGGGTGAGTAACATGAAGAGAAGCTCCCTAATGGATGTTTCCTAAACGCTGTATGTCTTGTGAATTAGCTGGACGTTACTTTGCTGTGCTTAGTTTGATGTTAAATATTGCTGTGAAGTTGACTCTGCTTACCATTTTTGAGGTCATTTTAATACGTGTCTGCTTTGTGGATGTAATTGCAGTGTTCCCAGCTTTGCTATTAAACTGTCTTTTATATTTCTACCAAGAGGGTTTTTTCTGTGGGTGCCCTAGAGCTGAAGTTGCAGCCTTGCTGTTGCTGACTTGGGAATGAGGGTTGGTGACACCTGTAAGCGTTGGTGTAGTGAAGAGTCAGATGGGAATAGGCCTGCTAGGGGAAATTCCATTCTTTCTGGTGAAGGAGCAGAAACAGCTGATCCAGAATGGGGGCACAGATACTGCCAGCCTCCAGCCTCAGCTTTTACGTCTCCATTCACTGCTTCGCTTGGGTTATACAAAGTTAGTTTTAAGGAATAATAAATAGATGCTTTTGTTGTGTGTTACCCCAGACACTTGAGCCAGATTGGTTTAATTCAAATAGTGGATGGGTGGATGCTCAAAAACAGTATATTTCAGCTTAGAAACATGTTGCCTTTTGATTGACACTAAAAATTACTTGCCTTCCTTTTAGAGTGAATCAGCCCTTCAAAATAACTTTAAATATTATGACTACAAACACACCAAGGCACTAAATAGTATTTGTAGAATATCTGTTTAAATTGCATACTTTTCTCTCACCTGCTTCTTTCCCTCCTCAGAGAAAATCACTGCTTTGGGGTGATCTTCTCATTTCTCTGTGCCCACTTTTCAGCTCTTTACCGTCAAAAGCAACATGTGACTTTGTGGGTACTTTTTCAGTCTCTACTGTATGCCTGGGTACATGGGAATGCCCAGCCCCAACACTGGGTCATATCCACTGCAACTGTAAAAACCACCCACCACTTTCTCGTTTTACTTTTCTTGTTTTACTTTGTAAAATGCAAAGCCCTACATACCATGGTTGAGAATAGCAGTATGCTTTTTTCAAATGAATACACCATAAAAATCTGTTGATGTTATTTTATTGCATCGTAAATAGGGAACAGGTTAAACATTTCATGCTTTAATAAGTGAGGCACAGCTTAAAAGTTTTAAGCAGCAATATAAAAATACAGTACAGCGCATAAATAAATAATATCCTTTCAGATTTCTAGTCAGGTTTTGAAACCCTTGCTGTTAATTATAATTTCACTGGAATAGGAGGCACAAGGTACATACACTAACATTGGGTAAACCCACAAATCATATTATATAGGATTCAATTAGGAATTAAAAGAATCAAATTAATCACACTTGTGTTAAGTAAATAAGACGAGAGCAGACACCTGTTTCCAGGTCATGCCGGGAATACAGAAGGCGTCTCTGCAGTCACAGACATGACGAAAGCACCTTGCATTTCAGATTAATTTTAGCACAACATTTTGGCTTCTTATGAGAGATTCAAAACATATGTGTGCACCTATGTATTTGACTAGATCTTGATGAAAGAGGCGTAGAAGCCTTGAGTAATGCACCATCAGAAGTATCATAGGGTAGACAGTGTCTTAAATTTGAATATTCAAGTATTTATGTTCTGTAAAGGCACATGATACCTTCTGTATGTTTCCCATAATTGCTTATATTATCAAAAACAGGCTTATTTTAAAAGGAAATGCTGACTTTCTAAAATGAAATTTAACATATGTTAGTGTCTTGATTTTTTTGTGTGTGTATGTGTGTATGCTGGTTTCATTGTTTGAACTTAGCAGGATGTTTTAGATGAAATCTCACATATTGAGCTCACAGATAATCATAGAAGACTTTGGGTCCCTGACTAGAAATTGAAGAGGGTCTCTACATGTTCTTTACCCTTGCTGCTCACTTTTTCAGGGTGGAATGTTTTGGTCTGAAACCTCAAACCTGTATCTTGGAAAATCAAAATTAGTCACATTTTTTTTCAGCCTACCTCCGTACATATTCTGGGAGGTGGAATGGAGTTGGGGAATGCCTCTTCAAGCAGATTTAGGTTAGCTCAGTGGGAACCCCCAGGGAGGCTCACATGGGAGCCACTAGGAATCCTGAGAAGGAGGAGTGGACATACTCAGAGGAGTACAGCCCATTGGACTCAGCGTTAGGCAGCTGCAGCCACACCTGGTCATTTTCTGTGAGATCCAGGATGGCACTCCCTGAAGCCTGATCCAGGTAGCCCTTAGCATATTCATCATAGGTGTACATGACAGGCGTGCCATTCTTATACAGGCCTACCCAAACATGAGTCCCTTTCACGTGCACATGGTAAGAGAAATAGTATGTTCCTGGTATCCTACAGGTGAAGATTCCAGTTCTTGGATCATAATGCTGTTGCTTGTTATACAAAATCTTATCAAATGGAATGGGAGTACCTACTGCTGGGTAAGCTTTGGAGAGAATAACAGTAAAAGCAGACACAGGCATTCCTGTTACTCCCTGGTTGGCACTAACAAGAGGCATCCCGGAAAGACTGGGCCTTTGGCCTGCCTTTGTAAAGTCGTCGGGCATGACTGCTTGTCCTGGTGGGCCTGGGGGCCCAGGAGGCCCTGGGAGACCTGGCTCCCCTGTGTGGCCTTTTGGACCAGGAGGCCCTGGTGGCCCAGTGGGTCCATTGAGGCCTTTAGTTGCTATTCCAGCTGGGCCAGGAGGACCTGGATTTCCCGGATCCCCTTTAGCTCCAGGGATTCCTGGAATGCCCGGTGGCCCAACGGGGCCTCTGGTGCCTGGTATTCCAGGGGCACCTCTGGGACCAGCCTCACCATTGTGTCCAGGTACTCCCTTGGCTCCTACTGGGCCCACAGGGCCTGGGAGACCAGGAGATCCTCTAACTCCAGAGTCGCCTTTTGGACCTGGTAACCCTGGGTTTCCCTTAGGACCATTGAGACCAGGTTCTCCTGGGTACCCTGGTTTTCCATCTAACCCAGGAGGACCCCTTGCTCCTCTAGCCCCAGGGTTTCCTGCAGGCCCAACTGGCCCGATCTCGCCTTTAGGGCCTGGGAGACCATGGTTGCCTGGGATACCTTTGGGCCCCTGGGGTCCCATGTTTCCAGGGGGTCCAGTCAGACCTGGCTCCCCGGGATGGCCTGCTGGCCCCTGTTCCCCTTTGGCACCGGGAGCTCCAGGAAGACCAGTAGGTCCCATTTGTCCCTTCAGGCCTGGCAAGCCTGGTTTCCCAAAGCCAGGAGCCCCTGGGGGCCCAGCTATTCCTGGAGCCCCAGGATGGCCTTTGGCTCCTGGAATCCCGGGTTCAC
Organism: Sylvilagus floridanus; assembly: GCA_949820135.1. Classification (NCBI taxonomy): domain Eukaryota; kingdom Metazoa; phylum Chordata; class Mammalia; order Lagomorpha; family Leporidae; genus Sylvilagus; species Sylvilagus floridanus. The sequence continues at coordinate 53,428,679 of OX463227.1, read as the reverse complement.
CTGGAGCTCCAACAGCTCCTGGCTTCCCAATACCTTCTGGTCCTTGTTCCCCAGGAGGCCCTTGGGGACCTGGTGGGCCACTTGGTCCCCTCTCCCCTGGAGAACCACGATCACCTTTGATGCCCGGCTGTCCTGGAAACCCATTTTCACCTCTTTTCCCCACTCCAGGAGGGCCAGGTGGTCCCATGGGACCCTGAGGGCCTGGAAGGCCCCTCTCACCTGGGCGGCCAGGAGCACCATATCCTGTTTCCCCTTTCTGTCCACTCACACCAGGGGCTCCTGCTGCACCCTTTTCTCCAGGAAAGCCGCGGGGGCCTGGGGCTCCTGTAAGTCCCTGTTGTCCAGGTTTCCCTGGCACAGAAATGCCAGCTGGTCCTGGGATTCCTGGTGGCCCTGGTGGGCCCCTGGGTCCTGGTAGACCAGCTGGCCCAATGTCTCCTTTGGGTCCATAGGGTCCTCTCTCCCCTTGTTTTCCTGGGGGTCCTGGCAAACCTGGCTTCCCCGTGGCTGATAGTCCTGGTGGTCCTGGCAATCCTGGCTCTCCTTGCAGTCCCGGGCTTCCGTAGCCTGGTTTCCCTGGTGGTCCAGAAGGACCTGGGTGCCCTCGGGGTCCAGCAGGGCCTGGCGGTCCAGGAATACCTTGTTCTCCTCTCACTGGTATACCTAAAAGATAGTCAATACGCCACCCAGAGAGAGCAAAAGTTAGTGACTTTACAGATTATTGGAAGATTGTTGCCTCTCATTGTAAGCACATCAGTCTTAGATCATTTTGGATGAGTAGTTTATATTGTTCTAAAAATACTGCTAGAAAAGATGGTTTCGCAAAACCATGGCTACCATAATACTCTCATGATGTCCTAATGATCCGTGAAAAGAAGCTTAGATGAAAGAATGCCTTCAGAATAAGAGTGCGGTGAGGTAAATGTTTCACATTTTGGGGGGAAGATGATCTACCTAGAAAGGTAAGGGGAAAAAGGGCATGTGACAGAAAAGAAAGAAAAAGACAGGTGCAGAATAACTGAGATAGTCTTTTAGGAACTCTTAACAGTTTTCCCTACAAAAGCTATCCTAAAAAATGTAAATGAGAAGTGGAGTTAATTCTTTGTTTTCCATGGACCTGTGCACACAGTTTAAAGTTGATTTTATTTCTAACCTTTCCCTATTGACTTAAAGTGGAGGCAAAGAATATGTGAGGTACATAAAATAATATTAGTACTCATGTAAGTGCAAATAAATACTTTGCTTTATTTAAGTACGTCTCCTGAAATACTAAGCTAAAACTCAGAAAACATCCAGCAACTATGATACAGAAAGTGTTGTTGGAGCACAGTTGTGGCAAAGCACAGACTGTGTTCTTGTAGGATCTGCAAATGAGCAAGTGCTAAGAGGGTGCTAATAGTTCAGGGACTGTTTCTGTCATTCTGAAAGGCAGGAAGTAACAAGCATGGAAGGCATGAGGATACACCTTTGTGAAGGTATTACCCTATCAGTCTTTTGGCAGTAATCATCATAAACCTCTACATATGATATTCTTTATTTCTCAGAGAAATTCTCAAATAGTTAGCAGAGATGATAAAATCACATAATTTTTAATATCTACTTGCAGAATTTCTAACAGAAATCACAATTTTCTGAAACCTAGAATACCTGCTTGTATTATTTAGAGTTTTTACTGTTAGAAATGGTTCATAGTAGAACAGATTTAATAGTTGTCACAATAGTTAACAGTTTGTTTGAAACTCTGAAAATGACTTTTATCTCTGACTTTTGAACTCAGTTTTTAAGATTAAAGAGATGAATTAACAAATACACTTAAATTCTAAGTCTAATGGTTTAAAAAATCAAAATTAAGACTAAAAATAAATCAGTATTAAATGCATATAAATGAGTTGTAAGTTGCTTTTGAATACATTTTTAGGGTATAGTCCCCTTGAATTATTCATTCTTGACACCCAGGTGAATTAAAATAAAAAATCTCTTCTGTTAATCGACTGGCAAGTAAAAAGTAGTCAACAACAGTAGTGCTAGTATTTTTTTAGGTATAGATGCTCCTGAGAGTTACTGGGTATGTAAAATAAAGGACAATTTGGTAAAATTGGTATTCTGAACTAAGTAAGTAATTATTTTAGATTTAAGTATCCCTTTTTGTACAAAGAGAGTTATATTTCAGTTTGTAAACATCCAAGCATAGGAAGAATCTTCAAAAAGTTCATAGAAAATGCATATTATGGAAAAACTGTGCATAGATTTCAAAAAATTCTCTGCGCCAAAGTAAATTTACCTTTTAATTCTACTTTTCCATAAGTTTGTTGAAGTTCCTTCCCTACTATAGAGTTTTTCCCATGGATTTTTCAGAAAATGACATCAGGAAAAAGACTTACAGAAAACTAATACCTCCTTGGTTGACTTCAGTGTGCATACTATATGTGCATAAATGACCATAGATACACTGCAGGTAGAATAGATGAATAAAAATGGGGAGTTCTTAATGGTTTAGAATCAAGTAACATGATTTTAAAATACAGTCTATGTTAGATTGAAATTTGCTTCAGAATCTGATTATAAAAATTGTATCCATAGTAAAAATAATTGTGGTATCCTGATAGGAAAACTGTTTTACCATTAAAACAATGAGGAAAAACAAATCTTACTGAAAATGATTGCATTGGGCACCATTTGAGGCTAGAACTCTAGGGACACAGAGTGGTCTTTGTCACTTGGAATGTTATCCTAATGTATCCTCAGTCTCTCAGGGTAAGAAAGAATTTGACCTCTGTTGAATGAGGGGGTGGGTGGGTGGAGGGGACAGTTCCTGTTTGTAGCTTGCAGTCTGAAAATTCATTCTGTTAAGGTTAGGGCTGTACTGTTCTCAAGTAAAAATGCCTGCCTGCTATTAAGCTTTTGAATTGCTCACAAACCGAAATAGTGGCTGTTTATGTCAGAATGTGGCACCTGGGTCTTCCCATCATCTGAGGAATCCCTTGCAGCATAAGTTGGCATGTTTTGCCCTGTGTTGAACAGATATGCCTAGGAATATAATAGGAACTCTGAATTTTTGTTACCAACTTAATTTTTACTTCTATAAACTGTGGACTTTTTTGTTCGTTATAGTGCATGAATGCCTCCAGTGGATGATAATGTATGAGTTTCTACCTTGTGTTATCAAAGTGAGACTAAGATGGATTTAGCAGTTAAATTATACTTCTGAATGTTTCATTGGTTAACAAGGTATTTTCTTTTGTCTTCCTGCAAAAATAGGATGATGCAGTACATTAAGATGGAAAGATAGAAATATTTTTAACTTTTAAAGTACTGTGTGTTTTATTTTTCATTCAAAACTGTTTATTACAGTCTTGGTAAGGAATAAGTCTGAATTTATGATCCTAGAGAGTAGTGAATCCACTGTTGTTTTTCATTATATTTATTGCTCTAAGCAGATTTCTTTTATTATTTCTTTCTTAGCTTTTATCTTTCCTCATTTATGTGTTGAGTCATTCAGGAATATTCATTGTGCACCTGTACTTTTATTTTTAAATATTAACCTGCTTTTCATGAAATATTTTTAAATTTCATATTCTTAAGATAGTCTAATAAAAAAGCCTAATAAATTTCATTTCCTTGAAATGGTTACTCTCAAAAATACACTATTTAAAGTTTATGACAAGTAGCCTTAGCTTTATTTATAGGATAAAATATGTAATCTAAGTGAAAAATATTATGGAACAGAGATTTGAAACCTGCAGTTTTTGAGTTGGAGTTTTAGAGGCAGTTTGTTTCAGATGCCATTGAGTGGAATTAATGAGTATGAGACCTAGTGGTTGCCCTCGTCTGAGAATCTCTTCATACTTTACATGTGTTATCTCAGTACTCTTCCCCGCAGCCCAGAAAGCTGGACAGGTGAGGAATAGATCAAGAAGAAAGTTAAAGCTGTCTAAGCCTATACAAATAGAGTAGCAGTAGTAGAAGTAGCACTGAAAACAATAGATTAGTAGCATCACTTAAAGCACTTTAGGTAATTAATTCATGTAACTTTCACAACAGCTCTTTGAGATAGTTGCTACTTGCTTTACAAGTGAGAAAACTGAGGCACAGAGAGGATAAATAACTTAACCATGGTCAGAGCCAATGGTTAAGTCTGTGCATTTAACTACTACACTTTATAGGAATGTATAAGAAATTGTGGAAATTGCTACTTAATTTGCCTGCTAAGCTTATTTGATGGGGAGAGGAATATCAGATTCTATTTAATAAGACCCAGTTATGTGTTTATCTGTGGACTAGTTAAATGAATTTTAAAAGTAAATGCTTAAGTATTTAGATAGATAAATCACTGCTCTCTTTGTAAAATTGAAACTTATTTTTAATTTAAAAATGTTTAACTTGATTAATTTCTATTGGGTTAGTATTTCTAGATTATGGGTAGTTATTTCCACAAAAACATTATTTGAGCTTAAAAACCCCTCCGTATGTCCTCTGTATTCTTCAGGTCTGTTCTTTCTGCTGCACTTACTGTACTAAGAATATTAATGTTCTTGAATAGACCTACTTTTCCACAAATCACTCTGTTGTAATAATTTAAGCTAAGTCAGGAATTTGAAAACAATTTAACACCAAACAGAGTTACAACTAATTAGCAGTGAAAAATATATAGTTCATTTTACCTTTACTCTTAATGGCATAGGGAATGAAGAACTGTGTCTTGGTGTTGGGTTGTGGGCCTTTTATGCCTGTCGGGGTTTGGAATCGCTCAGCATAGAACACTCCATGAACCAAATTGAAAGACACTAGCAGCAGAAGGGCTACTTGTGGCAACATTTTCTCAGATGGATTCTGAAAAATAGAAAACAATAATTTCATAAAAATTTATTAACATTTATTTTGCTAATGATGCACAGATGAATGCTTTATATAATTACTTTGGGACCTGTCCATAATAGCCTTATTTAAATATATATTTCATAAACTAATGAAATAATTTTTTAGTTATGCAAATATATATCTTAGTTGTTTCAGGAATCCGTATAGAAATAACCAAGTAAAAAGTGATTTTTTTAAAAAAACAAGGAACAATTTTTAGATGCATAGATGAAATAACTGAGAATCTTTAACATAGCCTGACATGTCTAGTAGGTTCAAAATATACTGAAAATCCAAATAGAGCAGATTTGTACTACATGGTTGTATTAGGATTCTCTAGTATAGGTTGATAGAAATAAAACTTTATGAGTGCATTTTAGTACAAAAATTTTTTTTGAAATCATAAGAAAAAAACACTAAATAGTTAACTCATTGAAGTTTGTTTCCAAGCAAGCTAACATGGAAGTCCACTAGTAAGCATCAGTTCATGGACTTACCTGGGTTCTGGGAGTTCCTGGAGAAGTTATCTTCGGAGCTTTCTGATTTTCCTCTGCCCAGGTGAGCAGCAGAAGGTGCCCTCTCCAGAATTGCCCTGTGGTATTTATACTGTTTTGCCCTTACTACATGAGGTTACTGAGTTTAAGCTCCTCCTCTCAGAGGTGGTAAGCACTAATTATGGTGGAAAGTTCTATTGGGCAAGCATACAAGATCAGGTTGGGCTGTCGTTTTCCTTGTTTTCTTATTGAAAAATAAACTCTTTGTCTTAAATATATATTAATAGTTGTAGCCATGTACCATCTTTTTGTGATTTTATTTTAGAAGTTATTATTCCGGTGTTGGTTCATAATGGGATGATAATACCTACTTTTTATTTTTGAAAAGCACATTCTTGGGTTATTTGGTTGAAAATAATTGGCAGTATGTAAAAATAGAAGAATTCTTTGGAAGAGAGGTGTGAATTGAATTTAAACTGTCATTTCAGTTCTTCAGAATTATTACATAAAGCCATCAGTGTGTCCATTCCTGTTCTTAAATTTTTATGAAAAAAGGTTACTCTATTTTTTACCTATTTTTTGGTTTAAGAGAAAGTAAGTGGTAAAAAAAAAAATGTAGGTATGCTGTGTTGCATTTCAGGATTTTAGTATAAGTCCTCAAGTTAATAAAACAAATTTAAAGTGATAGTACACGCACACACAAAATTTTTGCATATTAAATATTTCTTAATTTCCAAACAGAGACAAAGCATCTGTGAATTTGATGGCAGAGTTAACAGTATGATTACCCTGACATATTTAGAAACTTATTCACAATACTATACTGTGTTCATAAATGACATTAGATTTTCTTGCCTAAATTCAGATTTTACTTTAGAGTATCAGCAGAGTTTACAAAAACCCTTACCTTGGTAATCTCCTGTCTATTCATATATAAAGTTGCTTTATCCAAAAGATAGAAAGTTCTTCAGTCTTTGCTTTTAATTTTTTGAAGGTTTGACTTACCTTACAATTCCTTCAGGGGTTTTGATGCATCCCAATTAGAAACAGTTTCCCAAAAGGTGGAAGGAAGTAAATGTTATCATTGTCAATTTCAGTAGTGAGTACACTTTTTAACAATTTAGGAGACTCTTTAAATGAGTTTTCAGGATCCTAAAAATCTAATGAAGACAGGGAATTGATGGCCCAAATTTTGTATCTTATTTAATTTCATTATTTTGGATTTAAATCAGATTGTCTATACAGGTGACCTAGATGAGAATTCCATTTAAGGGTACAAATACGTCATTTTTTTTAATCTATTTGAGAATAAATGTCAGGACTGACCGATATGGGAATAAGGTTTAACCAGCAGGTGAAATACAAGTCTGTCTTTTTTCCTTACCGCTCCCCTCAGGCAATTTTCGGTGTAGGTTATTTTAAACAAAATCTGGTAGAAATAGATAACTACCTCAGTGCTTCTCTTTCTCCCCTCGCTTTTATTATTTCTTTATGTTAAAAATATTTTTAAAGATTTATCTATTTATTTGAGAGTCAGAGTTACACGCAGGAGGAGAGGCAGAGAGAGAGAGAGAGAGAGAGAGGTCTTCCATCTGCAAGTTCACTCCCCAGTTGGCTTGAACGGCTGGAGCTGCGCCAATCTGAAGCCGGGAGCCGGCAGTTTCTTCTGGGTCTCCCACCTGGTTGCAAGGGCCCAAGGACGTGGGCCATCTTGTACTGCTTCCCCAGGCCATAGCAGAGAGCTGGATCAGAAGTGGAGAAGCTGGGACTTGAACTGGTGCCCCTATGGGATGCTGGCACTGGCGGCTTTACCTTGTGTGCCACAGTGCCAGTCCGAATTTTTAAAATATTTACATATTTACTTGAAAGACCAAGCGACAAGAAAGAAGAAGAGGCAGAGAAAGATATCTTCCATCCCCTGGTTTACTCCCCATGTGGCCCTAGGAGCCAGGTCTGGGCCAACCCAAACCCAAAACCAGGTACTCCATCCTGGTCTCTCACATGGGTGTCAGGGACCCAAGTTCTTGGGTTATTCTTCACTACCTTGCCAGGTACACTAGCAGGAAACTGGATAGTAAGCAGAGTACCCTGGACTTGAACCCCCTGTCAACTCTCACTTTTAAACCTTTCGTTGATTGCTGTATTTAAAAAAAATCAACATTGTCTTATATGTCTCAATATAATAATCAAATCTATGGCTTTTATATTAGTTCAGAGTAACAAGATAAGTACAAAATTTATATTGTGGTATTTTATAGTTTTGAAATTATACATGAATATGGCTTTTGTAATTATAATATGTACTCTGTTTATATGAGACAGCAAAAGATAGATTTATTTTATTTATTTGAAAGGCAGAGTTATAGAGAGAGAAGGAAAGACAGAGAGAGGTCTTCCGTCCACTGGTTCACTCCCCAAATGGCCACAACATCTAGGTCTGAGCCAGGCCAAAGCCAGGAGCCAGGAGCTTCATCCAGATCTCCAACATGGGTTGGGCCATCTTCTAGTGCTTTCCTAGGCACATTAGCAGAGAGCTGGATCAGAAGTGAAGTAACCAGAATGAACTGATGCCCCTATAGGATGCCAGCATTGTAGCTGGCACCTGAACCCGCTATGCCACAATGCTGGCCCCAGAGACAACAAAAGATAAATGAGATAAAACAGTTGTCTTTCATTTGCTTACAGTTCATTTAGACAAAGATTTTAAAAGAGTAGGTGTGGTGAGCATTGTAAATGCTTATAAATGCCAGGCTCAAGAATTTGTCTTGAAAGGAATTATTAGAAATACACACTTTAGTATTTTTGTGTATGTATGATTACATACATACACACATGTATAATTGAGACAATGAAAAATTTGAACAAGATGTCTTCCAAGCTCCCCCCAGCTTTAAAATTAGATTGTGCTTGTGTTTGAGGTACTCTGCTATCCCCCTTCATCAGAGCAGTGGACTTGCTCCCTGCAGCACATAATAGAGAACACACATGAAAAAATCCATACCAGGTAGTTGGGTGCCTTCTTTTTGGGATATGTCAATATATATGGGTGTTTGTCACTCTGTATTTCCCTTTAGCTTTGGAAAATGTGGATAAGGCTTGGACATTCAACCTGTTTTGTAAATAGGGTATTTACTCCGTCACAAGGAATCTGACTGCTGTTTGCTTTGTTAGTCACATAAGAAGTACTGTCTTGTGCAAAACAGATTGTAGAATCAGAATATTTGCTAGCCACACCCCACCCCATTGTGTATTTAAAACTATTTTTATTCTGTGTGTTTACTTGTAGCTGTTTGAAGTGACTGTCTGTGGCTTTAGGAAGGAAACCCATTCCACTTAGCTCTGTGCTTCGAACTGAGTAACCTGAGAGATTTTTTTTTTTTAAATAACAAGTATGAATGATATTCCTTGCACATCCAGCACTTAGGTGCTGTTTAGCTGGCTTATCCATTTGCACATCCCTGTGCCATCCATTAATTCATCAAATAGTTCCAGAGTACCTCTTACGTGTCAGGCATTAAGGTAAATGCTAGGTGAATAATGTACATTTCTTGCCATTAAAGTACTTACAAACTAGTTCTCAATCACATTTCCCCTCTCTCACAGTCAGAGGGATGTGATTCAGTCATCCAGGTTTGTTAAGATGGTGATGGTTCAGAGACTGTATTTTGAGAAACTTCAAGGTGACTGTGATGAACTCCCAAAGTTGGAATGTTTAGCCCAATGGCAGTGTTCTATTACCAGCTTGTAAATATTAGTTACATAATTTTCTGCTGTATTTGTAGGGGTTTTCTTGTTGTTGCTCACGGGTTTTTTTTTTTTTAACTTTATTTTGGAATCTTTGTAGAAGTAGGGTGAACTATTATATATACCACTCTGTTCCTGTCATCTGCTTAAACTAATCTCAAGTCATTGTCACTCACTCCTTCTGTTTCTTCCCCTACCAAGTTTTGAAGCAAATCCCATATATTATACAGATTTACCTGTTAGTATTTCCATATATTTCTCCTGAACATAAGGAGTCTTTTTTTCTTCAAAGTGATATATTCAGCTTATCTAAAATTATTAACCATTTTTAATATTATCAGATGTTCATATTTCCCATTATCTATTTTGTATGTGATACATCCATATATAGACATATAGACACACCTGTATATGTTACTTAAATACATACATAATCGTATATTTTATTGATTACTTTATTTGTTCAAATTTGATTCAGGGAGTGCTATTGATTGATATATCCCTGTTCATCTGTGTTTCTTATCCATCTCTCTTTTTACCCCGTGCAGTTTATAACTGTTAAAAGACTAAGCTATCTGTCCTGTGTGATTTCGTACAATCTGGATTTTATTGTCATTATCTTGCTTCTGTGCAGATTGGCAGTTAGATCTAAGTTCTGATTTCACTCAAATTTGAAGGAAAAATATGCTCATGCATACACACACATACATAGAGTTTTTGGTGGGAATACTTTATAGAGGTTGGTGTTATATATTTCTATCAAGAGGTCCTTCAATCTTGTCTTTCTGATGTTACTAGGCGTTAACTACTTAATAGGTTATAAAATAGTGATATTCAGATTTTATCATTTCTCCTATGTTAATTATTTCTTTATAAACAACACTCACTTGTCAACTCTTTGGTTATTCTGAGATACAGTTTATATAGAAAAAAGGACAAACATCTTTCCACATGTTTAAAATAATAAGCTTCCTTCCTAGAAACGTCCTTCAGAGATGGCCCAGTGAGGGTGTGTGTGTGTGTGTGTGAGAGAGAGAGAGAGCAAGAGAGAGCATTATAAACCCATGGATTCACTTGTATTTTATTCTTACTATAGCTCAAATTTTTTTCTCCATCCTTGGCCAATGAGAGCCTTTTCAGGTTAACTCCTGAGTCCTTCTGACATGATCCCAGGAGTCTTATGTTTTCTTTCCTTCCAGTATTTTGTATTTTTCCTGGCCCACTATTTGTAATATGTCATCTCTTTGGTCTTGGTTATTTTTTGTTTTTGACTGTGAGAAATACTGGTAGATGTGAGATACAACAATCTAGGTTTATGGATGTCTGGATTCCAGACGATGTGCCTTGCTCCTGGCTTGGTTATTATTTCTAGGCTTTTCCAATAGACAGAGCTAAGAAATTTATATGTTTGATATTAATTAAAAATAAAAGATACCATATTTCTTACTGATACATGCAGTTTACACTTAGGACAGTAAAGTATTTACTTAAGGACTTCAGACTTGTATCTGTAACTCCTTATTTTAGTGCTGAAAATCCCAATAATTGTGACAGTAATGTAATATAATTACCCATTTGCTTTATTCTATAATAAACTTTTTTTTTTTGACAAGCAGAGTTAGACAGTGAGAGAGAGAGACAGAGAGAAAGGTCTTCCTTTTTCCATTGGTTCACCCCCCAAGTGGCCGCTACGGCCCTTGCGCTGAGCCAATCTGAAGCCAGGAGCCAGGTGCTTCCTCCTGGTCTCCTGTGCGGGTGCAGCGCCCAAGCACTTGGGCCATCCTCCACTGCCTTCCCAGGCCACAGCAGAGAGCTAGACTGGAAGAGGAGCAATTTGTACAGAATCCGGCACTCCAACCGGGACTAGAACCTGAGGCGCCGCAGGTGGAAGATTAGCCAAGTGAGCTGCGGCGCCGGCCCCATAATACACTTTCTAAGGATGAAAGTACCAACATTCACACCAAAATATTGAAAACAATGAAACTATTAAATTAATATTTTTGCACATTTTTTCTATAAGAACTGTGCAGTCAGATCACCATGCTTTTGAAACCATTTAAAATGGCCCATTTCAGTGTCGTAATTGCTACCCATTCAATTCACTGTTATTTTTTCTTTTCTTTAGTGTTTAGGAATGCTGTTTCAAAATTTAATTTTGTTTATACTTTATAAAAATATTTACATTTCCTGTGATAGTATGATAAATGCTTAACACTCAGCTTAGGGTTAGGGGAGATTATGTGCTGATTTATTACAAGATACAAGTATTACCACAATGATCAGTTCAGGGTATAAACATAAAGCAGCTGGCTCACAAAACACCTCAGTATTTTCTAAGAGCCAATACAAGCCAGTCCAGCATACATTGCATATTTTCCAAGTCACAGTTACAAAATAAGCACTAGTCTGAGAAATCTAGCTCTATTACAAACTAACTACCCTGTTTTACTTCCTTCTATACATAAATGTTTTTAAAAATGTTCTACTTTATCCTTGTGTTCTCTATGTATAGACACAGTCACACACATGCATGTGCTCATTTCCCCTCCCAATTTCTTAGATAAAAGGCATGATAATATACGTACTTTATTTTGCCTCTTTTTTATGTAACACTTTATCTTGGATATCATTTCATAACATTACAAAGATGGTCTGCATTCCTTTCAACAGCTTCATATTACTTCATTATATGGATGCACCATAGTTTTTTCAACCATTGTCCAGTTGATGGTCATCTGTTTTATTTCCTCTTTTGCTAATGCAGAAAACTTTGTGTGTATGTATTTTTGCATAAATATCTTTGGGAGAAATTCTTGGCATTGGGATTGGGATCAGAAGGTATTAGGCATGCTGTTTTTTAAGATAGTAAATTCCCCTCCTTAGGTGTGTCATTTTGCATTAACTCAGGCAGTTTGTTTCCCTACAGCCTTATAGATGGGAAATATTGTTTTGATGTTTTTGTCCATATTAGAGGTAAACATTGCAATCCTAGTCCAGTTATAATTTTCATTTCTACAAAAGATTTGGTTAAGCATTTTTCCAAGGGTTAATTGAGTTAATTCTGTATCACTAGCCCACTTTTCCTACAAGTGTTCCATAGGTTAGGAAGATGAGTCTTTGTTCTGTGATATAGGTTGCACATTTCTCCCAGTTTGTCATTTGTCTTTTTAGTTTGCTTGTGACTTTTCTTTAACACGCAGAATTTTCTTTCCAGGTACATAAATTTTCTATTCAGAATATTACAGTTCTTTTAAAAACTCAGAGCTGTAAGGGACTATAAAAATCATGTGGGTCAATAATTTTATTTATCAGATGAGGAAAGTAGTTTCTCCATTATGCATGTTGTCTTCCCTAATGTTTAATTAAGTTAAATTTTGGGGTGAAGAGGCCTTGGCAAGACAGCCCACTGAAAGAAAATACCAAGGACTAAGTTAACATGTCCATTCGGTTACTCAGCAGCATCCTGATTTTCCTGTTTCTCTCATTCTTTTCACCTTTTACAGTGGAAATGGGAAGAGTGCCCACAAGTTCAAGTAGGGCACCTTGAGACCCACAGCTTCTACCGCCACCTTGCTGCACCTCATTCCTCTTGAAAAAACATTTAAAAGAACATTTGTAGATGCAGTTACAGAGCCCAGAAACTAAAAATGGTCTGTTTGTATAATAGTCTAATGTGGTTTAGTGGTTAGATACCTGCTGAGGGCTTGGAAATAGAATTCATGCATAAAAACAGGTGTTTATGAAAAACCCTGAAACTTCAGGTCAGGTCAAGGAAAACTGAGAGTCATTTAAAAAGTTTGAACAAGGGTTTTATATTCTATTTTCTTTAACCATAAATTGGTACATTACTTAAAGAGCTCATAGTTGTATGCCTGGAACTTAATGACATCACCTTCTTTCCATAGTAATCTGGCCTAGTTAAAAATATAGACTCTTGGTCCCTTGACCTAAGATCCTTAGAGATGTTGACCAACCAGTGGATTCTGGGCTATTCAGGTATATGCTTACTCTGTGTACAAGTTTGCCTTCCAGATGTAGTATCTAAACTGGAAGAAGAAATTAGAGTTACCATATTAATTACAGAAATCACAAGGTAACATTTTTTATTTGAATCTTTATGCTCCTTTGTTTATTATCATGCTTCAGAACAACTCTATAATCACTACTATAAGGTATAAGGTAGCTATAGGTTATGTGAATGGAAGGGGAGAGGGAGAGGGAAAGGGGAGGGTTGCGGGTGGGAGGGAAGTTATGGGGGGGGAGCCATTGTAATCCATAAGCTGTACTTTGGAAATTTATATTCTTTAAATAAAAGCTTTAAAAGAAAAAAGAAAAAAAAGGTAGCTATAGGTTGCATGAGTACTTGCAGAGCACCTGAATACAAGAATTGAATGGCCACAGAGGCTACCCAGAAATCTACTCTTGAGACTGATGCTTAGGCAGCTAGCTATTTAACTTACTAACCATATTAACAGTTAAGATACATCCTGTAGTTTTTATTTTTTAAGATATTCTTAGACCTACAATATTTAGTGCCCAAATATGTGTTGCTTTTTTTTTTTTTTAAAGATTTATTTGATTTATTTTAAAGGCAGAGAGAGAGACAGAGATCTTCCAACTGCTGGTTTTCTCCCCAGATGGCCACTGTGGCCAGGGCTGGGCCAGGCCAAAGCCAAGAGCCAGGAGCTTCATCCAGGTCTCCTTCGAGGGTAGCAGGGGCCCAAGGACTTGGGCCATCTTCTGCTGTTTTTCCCAGGCCTAACTTTCTTCCACATTTTAAAAACAATTACTATTTAGAGAGAAATAAAAAATAAAATAGAGGCATAATGGCTTTGAATAGTGGTTTGCTTTTGTCCCCCAATAACCTTTTTTTAAACTTAATTCATTTATTTGGGAGAAAGAGTGAGTGAGCTCTCCAACTCCTGGTGTCCACTGACTCACTCCTTAAATGCTCACATTTGGATCTGGGTCTGGGTGGAAACCAGAAGCTAGAGTACAACCCAAATCTTGCACTTGGGTGGCTGAAACCCAATTAATTGAGCCATCTCTACCCTCTCCCAACTTCTGGGAGAAGGGTGGAATCAGAAGCTACAGTTGCGACTTGAACCCAGGTACTCTTTTGTGGGAGTCAAGCATCTTAACCGCTGGACTTAATGCCTGTTCCCCCAGTCACCTTAGTCATTCTAGCTATTATCTTTATTCATTTATGAGAAAGAGTAACTTTCGCCACTTCTAATACCAATAAGGCTTTTCTCTTTCTCTTTCTTTTTTATTTATTTACCTTTTTTTGGTAAAATAAGATCTAGATAAACTGGTAGAACAGCGCCTGGGAATGCTTAATTGATACAAATGATGACAAAGATCATGCTGATGTTAAGCACTAAATATTTTTTACTTGAATGCCTTCTGGTCCCAAACTTGAATGGAAGAAGAGCAGCCAGGACATGAACTGACGCCCATAGGAATGCCATCATTCAGGCGGATGCTTAGCTTACTTCACCACAGCACCGGCCCACCAAACTTGAATGACAAGTGTTTACCACACTTTTTTTGACCTTCTGCTGTGTGCCATTTACTAGGTGGAATGCTGAGAACATGGAAATCATCTGTCTCCCACTATTGATGATCATAGTGTCAGGGAGAAGGCAGACTCCAAACACAACCTCTTACAGCCTTCGCTCTGGCTGATTTAGTGTCTACGTGAATCTGCATTTCAAATGATGAAATGGTGGCTTCTGATCACATTTTACTTACTGTTCTGAACATAACCTAGATTCTGTCAGTGTTTATCATTGAAAATCCTTTCCCCATAGGTAACGCCTGGTGCAAAGTGTAGCATAAATATTCCTGAAGAAAAGAACTCAGAGCTTTAGGAAACTAGATTTCAATATTTATGGAGTATAGGTGGTTTGCCTTACACTTGTGGGTACCTAGGGGTGGGGTATTTTGCACAATACTGGTTTGAATCTAAGTCTTTTCAATGTGTGGTACCTTAAAATAACACTGAATTATTGTAGAGGTCCCTGTCTCAACAACTGTTCCATAAGGCAGTTTTCACAAAATAAATACCTGGCTGTTGTTCATGACTTTGTGCCTTAAATTGTTCTATTGGATGACAAATTAGAATTTCAGAGTTAGATTTTTCCAAAGAAAATGTGTTAGTCTGCTTTCTGCTATTATAATAAAATACTAAAGCTGAGTACTTAATAAAGAAAAGCAGCTTATTTAAGCTCACAGTTTTGGAAGCTGGAAATCCAGGATCAGATAGCCCCATCAGTTCAGACTCTGAGGAGGGCCTCATGATGGATAGCACCCCTGTGGCAGAATCATGTTCAGAAGGACTCATGCGGTGAGACAGAAAGCCAGAGACTGAGGGCCCAGGATTAGTCTTTATAATTCACCTTAACGTGCACTAACTGGTTCTCTCAGAGAACTACATCCATCTCTTTAATAAAAAAATGATTCCTATATCTGTGTGAAAGAGTTACAGAGAGAGAGAGAGAGCGAGCGCACTTCCATCTGTTGGTTTACTCCCCCTCAAATGGCTGCTGGGTCAGGGCTGGGCCAGGCTGAAGCCAAGGACCAGGAACTTCTTCCTGGCCTCCCACTTGGGTACAGAGGCTTAAGCACTTGGGGTATCTTCTTCTCCTTTCTCAGGCCATTAGCAGAGAGCTGGGTCAGAATTGGAGCAGCTGGGACATGAACCAGCACCCATATGGGATGCCAACACTGGATGCTGGCACTGCAGGTTGGTGGCTTTACCTGCTACACCACAACATCAGACCCCATTCATCTTTTTTGAGGCAGCACCAACTAATGACCTAACCACCATCTGCTAGGATCTTCCATTTGTGTGTGTATGAATGGTAAGAATACCTAACTAGCAAATTTTAAGTATACAGTACCTGCAGTATTAACAACAGTAGTCACCATGCTGTACATTAGATATTAGATCTCTTGAACTTATGATTCTGCATAACTGAAACTTTGTGTTCTCTGTGGAACATCTGTCTTTTCTTCACTTTCCAGTCTCAGGTAGTAGCATTCTGTTCTCTGCTTCTGTGAGTTCAGCTTCTTTAGATAATACATATAGTGATGCCTGGCTTTGCAGTGGGAGGAGGATGTCCTGAGAATTGTGTCGTTAAGCAAGTTTGTCATGGTACAGACATCACAGGGTGTACTTACTCAAACCTAGGTAGTGTAGCTCAGTCACCTGGTGAGGCCTCTTGAAACAATCAAGAAACATACCAAACATGGGATGTGTAAGGATGCTGAAGCACCAGCAGGGCTTCCTGTTCTGCAGTTAACTTTTTCTTTCATAAAGAGAATTAGTACACTGTAAAAGCATGATAAAAGTTATAGTGGATACACAAGCCAGTAATATAAAGCTTTACTATTATCATCGGTTATAAGCTATAATAATTGTACTTGCTCTACTTTTATATGACTTCCAGCACAGTAGGTTTATTTACACCAGCATCATCACAAATGAGAATAATGCATTGCAATATGACATTTCAGTGGCTACAGTATCACTAAATGACATGCATATTTCAACTACATTATAATCTTAGGGCTTACTTTTGTATATGAGGTCTATTGGTCCATCACTGACCTAATATTGTTCCATGGCACATGATTGTATAAGTGAGATCGTGCACATTCTGTGTGTGACTTATTTCACTTAGCATATTATGGCAACTGATAGAATTTCCTTCTTTTTAAAGCCTGGATAATATTTCCTTGCATATACAGATGCTGTTCATCTTACAATGGTGTTAAATTCTGATAAACCCATCATAAATTAAAAATATTTTAAAGTCAAAGATTCATTTAATCCACATAAGCTACCCTTGTAGCTTAGCAATACAGTACAGTGTAGAACATCTGTTGTTTACCATTCTGATTGCATGGCTGGATGGGAGCTGCAGCTGCTGCTGTTGCTAGTATTGCAAGAGGGTTTTATATAGAATCAAAATTCAAAATACAGTTTTTATACAGTGCATGTTACTTTTGTACCATTGAAAAAATCATAAATCAGGGACCATATTTATATTAATTTTTATTGCTTTTGTTTCATTAATTTGCTACATATTTGGTTATTTCAGATATATTTTTAGGACACTGAACATTTTATAAGTCAGCCTAGGAAACAAATCATTCCTTCAACAAAATTAACTATTGTAATAATCCAGTCGAGAAATGTTATTACTAAATGTCATTAATTGCAATGTAGCTGAATTTGTAGCATTGGATTCAGTGTGTTTTCATTATTAGATTTTAACCTATAACAAGTAACAAGATATTTGTAACCCTTTGTAAAAGTGCAGATGTATATGGAATGTCTTAAGTCTTTTTATGATTTGAGAGAAATTACAGGGATGAGGAGCTTTTTATTATGATTTTTCACACTTGTTGCCTAATAAATACAATCATTTGTAATTTCATAGTATGGATCTCTGGAGCTCATTTACTAGTGATATTGGTCATTCTGCATCTAGATGTTTGGATTTCCTGAGCTTCTGTATAATTTGGATCCTTTTAATAACAAAAGGCTATGAAGAGGCTGCCATTGTGGCCCAGTGTTGCTGCAGCTTGATGCCAGCATCATGTATCAGAGTGCGGGTTTCACTCCCTGCTGTTCCCTTTCTGACTCAGCTTCCTACAATGCTCCTGAGAGAGTAGCAGATAATGGACCAAGTGCTTGGGGTCCTTCCACCCACATGCAAGAGCCAGATGGAGTTCCTGGCTCCTGGCTTTGGCCTGGCCCAACCCTGCCTGTTGTGGCCATTTGGGGAGTGAACCAGTGGATGGACTCTCTGTGTCTCTCTCTCTCTTTCTCTTCTCCCCCTCTCCCTGTACCACACTGCCTTCCAAATAAACAGCCTTTTAAAAAAGTTATGAAAATGTATCTATTGTTACACTATTAAATGTAAACATAAAGAGAATACCAACTTCTGTTCACACACAATGAGCTACTAAATATGCTTATTGAACTTGTTTTCCTGGTTTTATATATTACTTTAAATATATGACTCTAAGTTTAGAGCTCAAATATTGGGTGTATTTAGATTAACCTTGATTTCCAATAAGCTAGTAAATGGACTCTTAGAGTTTATTTGTGATCACACCAGACTTTGGGATGACTGCTTCTTAGATTCATGCCAGTAATGTGACTGGGTGTGATAGCAGGAAGTAAACCAGGAGGGTTGAGCCCATGCTGTTTGTCCCTGGTGACTCTGAGCTAGTTCACCATATCCCAGCCACAAATATGCATGATAGTAGAATGAGACCTCTGTTTTAATGGGACTTTTTTCAAAAAAGCCATCTTAGACTGATGACATTGACTCTCCTTGGTACAACTGTTTTTGACAGTTATTAGATTTGTTTTAAAGTATGCTGTTTGCCAGCAGAGGAGAAGAATTCTGAAGGAAAAGGATTCAGCCGGTGTGTGGTGTTGCAATATTTTCAGGAAGGATGAATACACTAACCATGTGTTTGATTCTCATATCAGATTGATGTGCAAGAGATGGAATGCCTTTTAAATCTAATACATGAGCAAAGTAACAGGATATAAAAGCACTCTTTGGGTTCTGTCTTGAAGCATTATGTAGTTTTATTAAAAGATTTATTTGTTATTTATTTGAAAGGCAAAATTAAAAAGAGAGGAGGAAAGATGGAGAAAGAGAGAGAGAGAAATGGATTATCCATCCACAAGAAAGAGAGAGAGAGAGAGATCATCCATCCACTAGTTCTCTCCCCAAATGGTTGCAAAAGCTAGAGCTGGGCCAGGCTGAAGCCAGGATCCTAGAGCTTCATCCACGTGGGAGCAGGGGCCCAAGCACTTGCATCATTTTCCACTGTTTTCCCAGGCACATTAGCAGGGAGCTAGATCAGAATTGGAGCACCCAGGACATGAACTGGCACCCATATGGGATGCTAGCGACGCAGGTACAGGCTTAACCTATAGACTATGCCACAGTGCTAGCTCCAAGCATTATATAGTTTGAAAGATTCTTTAAAGTCTTCATCTCACTGAGCAGGGTGTTGTGTTACAGGCAATAGTTGATTACTGTTTCAGTGTTTCCAAGCGAATTTGGTTAGAAAGATAAATAAATTAACTGAACAGGCAGCAAAATATTTGACTTACTAGCATCGTCAGATCTGAGTTCAATAACTCTTCACATTGAAATTCTAAAAAAATTAATAACAATAAATTTATGATGAAAAAGAAATACTGATTTCAAAATGCAAATTTTCTTATTCCTTAGTATCCTTCATTAAGGAGACTGGTTACATCATTGCTTCAAGACAAATCCATGGGCAACACATTCATTTAAGAAATTAAAATGGATCCTATGCAACTTTTTATCAAAAATCTTATTGTCAAGTTACTGTTCTTGAGACTATTTTCTCTTTGACTCTTACCTAATATTTGCTTATTTACTGTTCTGTAATCTTCTGCTTTTAATATTTCAGAGCTTTCTTTACTGTATTTCCAGTGACCTAAAAATCAAATTTCTATCTTCCACCCAGTAAAGTATGAAAATTATTTCTGATTTCTGAATTATAGATCATTTTTAGCAGTTCATTCCTTTAGTTAGAATGCAGTTTCATTTTTAACAGAATTGTGTGATGAGCTGGGAATTATATTTGTAAACTAATCAAATGGGGTTTTTGGTGCCTTCTCAGCTTGTTTTAACATTCTATGTGATGATATTTAAGAGTAATGAATACTTAATTGGAGTTTTGTCTTTGGTAATTATTTTAATTTGCCCTGCAGTCTAGCTTTTTCACAGATCACAGCACCAAACAAGTCTTCCTTTTCTTATATCTGGAGCGCAGCACAGAAGTATAAGGATGAAAAGATGTACTGTTTCATGTATAAAAGATTATAAATACAAACGCTATAGAAAGTTCAAGCTAATATGAACTCGCAAAAATTTAAATGCATATACCTCCTACCCAAGAATTCCCTCTGTAGGAATTCATCTTAAGGTATAATCACACTTGCATAAAAGATATAACATATATTACATATATATATATATACACACACATATATAAATATGCACAGTAAGATTATTCAGTACACCATTGTTTGTAATAGCAGAGAAAAGTCCTCAATTTTTCATTAGTAAGGACTAGCTGCATTTTTTTACATCTGTGCAATGAAACAAACAGTTGTTGAAAAGATGGAGACACCTTGTTATGGACTATGTAAGGATTTCCAGGACACATTTACTGCCCCAAAAAAGTTATATAAAATAGAATTTGTAGCATATAGCACTTACATAGAATATGCATATCTTATTAATGTACATGTATCAGACTATCTCATATACTTTGTTTAAGGATAGACAGGAAACTAGTGAGAACGGTTGCCCTTTTGTGAGTAGAATAGGATGAGTTGGGTAAAAAATGGAGAGGTACTTTTTGTATGGCAGTATTTACCTTTGTATAATCTATTTCAAAAACGTATATTTCAAAATCCTAGTAAATAGCTAAAAAGCAAAGAAGAAAAAAATGTAGCATTTGTTTCCATTGCAATTTACCATATGCACATACCTTCCAAAGACTGTCTACTTTTTAGAGCATGTTAAACAGCTATAATTCCAAAAACTTTTTGCTAGTACTAATCAATTTTGCATTGTTTTATGAGCACCATTGTGAACATTGATTTTCGTTGTACTCTCAAAATGTGCAATATTATTTATTAAAATTATTAATATAACAGCTTATTTGTATTTCTTAGTATGTCAATTTTTGGATAGGAAAAAATACTTAAAAACTGTAAGGTTTATATAACAAAATCATTAATAACAAATGATTTTTTGAGAAAGTTTTTGTTTTTCTCAATAGCAAGAAAACAATTGAACAAAACACTATTTAATATTTAGGTATACTTAAGTGTGATTTTTTTAACAACATTTTGAGTAGTTTACTTCACAGATAGTCGTTTCTATAAGTGAATCAAGATGAAAGCATAACAGAAAATGTTTTTTAATAAACACATATTATGCTGTATTAATTAAGTTATACATTATTCTAAGGAAATAATCTTATTTTTGTCACTAGAACAATAAATACGTAAGTGATGGGGATTGACTATTCTTTTCAGATTTACCTGGACATTTGGATTTTTATCTTGTTTCATGTTTCTGCTACATTTTTTTCCTTTATTATAAGACAGGTACATATTTCATGTATAAACACAGGTGGACAGTAAGTCAACAAAATTCTCAAAATATTTTGCCTGGCAGGGGGTTTTAGAGTAATTATACATTTGGTTCAGAATTTGTAGATGATATTTTTAGCAAATTCAACACAATTTAGTCAGTAACTTCCAAAATTTAAAATTAACAACTTTTCATAATTAATGGCTTCAGTTTTCCTCACTGCAAAATTTCAGAACATTATGAGCCATTTCTATATACTAAACATACGCATCTTCCCACTGTGTGTGACAGGAAGTCAAATAGACAGTGTGTCTTTACTGGGCTGACTCTGCACTTCTAGTATTATAGTCTTCTAAATTATTTTCATGCCAGTATTAACAGAAAACTGAAGTGTTCCAAGGCTGCTTTAGCAGGATAAATAAGTTGAAGTGCAAAATTGTGGTATTTGAATAGTGATACACCAACTATTGCTTTCAGAAAAGGTGAACCAAAGGATAACTGTCTGAAACATTATGTAGATTTTTAAAAGTTGCAGAATTTTTCTCCTCAAAAGAGCCCAAATGCCTAGTGCTGACACTGAACTAAAACACAAGTAGTTGAATTTAATGTGCCAAATTAATGTAGAGATTTAGCTGCAGTCTTTGAATCTGGAGTCTCCCTGCAAAGTAAGTGGTGAAAGAGTTAATGGGATCAGAGAGCTTGAAGAGTGAGATGTATTGGATCCCTCTCCTCCTTTCTCTAGAGATGAGGAAATTGAGATAAGGAATTTGTTTTACATGAAGAACCAGGATTAGGACTCACAGCAGCTTTTAATCTATGAGTCAGCATTGCTCTGTCACAGGTAGGAACATTGAATGTTAGTACATTTTTTTTTTAATTTATTTATTCATTTATTTCAAAGGTGGATTATTTGAAAAGCAGAATTACACAGAGAGAAAAGGAGAGGCAGAGAGAGAGGGAGAGGGAGAGGGAGGTCTTCCATCCACTGGTTTATTCCCCAAGTGGCTACCACGGCCAGAGCTTGGCCCATCCGAAGCCAGGAACCAGGAGCTTCTTCTGGATCTCCCATACAGGTACAGAGGCCCATGGACTTGGGCCTTCTTCTTCTGCTTTCCCAGGCCATAGCAGAGAGCTGGATAGGAAGTAGAGCAGCTGGGTCATGAATTGATGCCTAAATGGGATGCTGGCACTGCAGGTGGTGGCTTTACCGATAACACTAACCCATGGCTCTGGTCCCAGTACATTGTTATACTTTTATGCCCTGCCATCTCCCTTTGATTATTGACCCCAAACTATTGTCAAGGAGCTCAGAGAAGGCTTGCAAGTCATAGAACATTGAAGGTCAGAGTATGAGTTAGATAATGTTGTTTTGTAGAGCCTGTTAAAGTTTGGTCTATTAAAAGGACAGTGAGAGGTCAAGGCTGGAAAGATGTTTACAGAAGAGTGATTTGGTTAGATAATTTGTTTTCAAGATCACTCTGGCTGCAATATGGAAAACATGCTGGTAGTCCTTAGTCACTAAGAAGTCAGATAAGAAAATTGTGAGATATTCCATCTGCTGGTTGACTCCCTAAATTCCATTCACTGGTGCACTTCTGAAGCCAGGAACTCCATCTAGTTTTTCTATGTGGGTGTCAGAAACCCAAGTACTTAAGTTATCACTGCTGTCTCCCTGGCATTTTAGCAGGAAGTTAGATCAGAAACACAGTTGGGACTTGATCCCAAGTACTTGGATTTGGAATGCAGGCACAATTTTGTAATGTTTGTTGAATAAGTGACTAAGATAGCATTTGAAAACTCTTTGTGACCTTCTGAAATGTTAACTTGTAGATTGAAATCTTAACATTTTTGTATTTATATTATCTTTGTGAATTTGTGCAGGGACTAGAATTTATAGCTTCTAGTTTTGTTTTTAGTACTTACTCAGCCTTTTTCCTCTGGATAGTTCCCCAACCCACCTTCCTGCCACCCTCAGTACCTGCTCTATCACTTGTTTTTTTTTTTTTAAAGATTTATTTATTTATAGTCCCGGTTGGGGCGCCAAATTCTGTCCCGGTTGCCCTTCTTCCAGGCCAGCTCTCTGCTGTGGCCCGAGAGTTCAGTGGAGGATGGCCCAAGTGCTTGGGCCCTGCACCCCATGGGAGACCAGGAGAAGCACCTGGCTCCTGCCATTGGATCAGCATGGTGCGCCGGCAGCAGCACACCGGCCGCGGCGGCCATTGGAGGGTGAACTAACGGCAAAGGAAGACCTTTATCTCTGTCTCTCTCTCTCACTGTCCACTCTGCCTGTCAAAAAATAAAAAAAATAAATAAATAAAAGATTTATTTATTTATTTGAAAGTCAAAGTTACACAGAGAGAGAAGGAGAGGCAGAGAGAAAGAGAGGTCTCGCATCCGATGCTTCACTCCCCAGATGGCCACAACTGCCAGAGCTGCGCCAATCCAAAGCCAGGAGCCAGGAACTTCTTCCAGGTCTCCCACATGGGTGCAGGGGCCCAAGGACCTGGACCATCTTTTATTGCTTTCCCAGGCCATAGCAGAGAGCTAGATCAGAAGTGGAGCAGCCTGGTCTCAAACCGGCACTCACATGGGAAGCCGGCACTGCAGGCGGCGACCCTACCCCCTACACCACAGCGCTGGCCCCACTGCACTATCACTTGTAAGCCAAGCACCCTGCCCCTTCAGATTTTTTAAAGAGCTTCTGTGTCACCTTTTGATGAGTATATCAGCCATCTTGAATCAAATTCATACATGTAAATACATTTCCACTGTACTTATTTTTCTGGGCTAATTTTTTTTCAAAATGAATTACATAGGAAGAAAAGTCCCATAAGCTTCAAGTTAAACTGTTTTTAATATATAACCTTGAAATGATTATATGATTAAATGTCATTTGTAAAGCAATGTTTCATTCCACTCATTGTTCTCATTGTTTATCCATTTGAAATATATTGGCACTTACATGCTGTTCCTTATTTAGATTTGTTAATATAAGGTTATTAAATTTAAGGACTGCATATATGCTTTGTTGGTATGCTGTTAAAATTCACAGAGTTAACAAGAAAAGGCAGTATATATAAATATTGAAAAATGAGATATTGTATTTTTAAATTTAGTTACGTTTATAAATGCCTGTAGCAGTTAGAAAGCATTGTTTTGTTTTCTTATCATTTATAATGTGAATAATTTTAGCTTCTCTACGATAAATACCAATTTTAGTCTGCCACAGAAAATAAGCCTAAAAAATGCAGCTACAACAAAATAGTTCACTATAACCAATGAGTAATAACATTTCTTTTCCTGATTGTTAAGATATTTATAAAATGATAGTTTTGTCTCATCAAGTATTCGTTTCTTTCTGGAACACCAAGGCGTTTATCTTGGCTTCTAAAGCTTTATAAGGGCATGTTATTTGAAGAGTAGTTGATGCCAATTTTATTGAAAACACTTATTTTACTAAACTACTTCTCTTGACTAAGATGCAAGATTACAGTAACCTGGTTGATTCTGGTACACCCTTCCTTCCAAAGGAGAGGGTACATGGAAATTTTGGAGGAGGTAGGGAGTGGTTTATATCTCACAGTATGCTTTAGAACAGTGTCTTTCTTCATTTTTATTTATATTTCCATTACAGTTGACTTCTGATATGCAAGTGTTAAACTAGTTTGAAGATTCAGACTTTGAAATGGGAAGATGTGATTGACAATTATAGGAGCTAATTATAAGATTTTTTTTCTATATCTAGTAATAGTTGGGATTTAACATCTTAAAAGTAGACACAATAGTTGACTGTTCATTTTCTTTCACTACTTAACTTCCATCCTTTCCTTTCTGGCCTTTACTTTCTTATCAAAAGATTCTGCCCTCTGCCTCTTGTTTCAAAAATAAGAAAAAACAAACATTAACAGTTTTTCAGTTCCTCTCTCCTTCACCTTTAAACTCATGTATTACGGTGATTATCCTACCGCGGTGTCAGAATGAGGGGCCCAGCTCTAAATTAAAAGAAGCTGTCATGGAGCCCTTCATCACTCTCCATTTCTCATCCTCCTCACGCCATCCCTGGCAATTCATTTTCCTCTAGGGAGGAGACACAGTTACAACTTGTTTTCTTTCCTGAACTCTGACAACAGATTCTCCCAAACATGTACTCCTTGCCACAAGTGATCAAGATCATGTTTTGGAATTTTTATGTTAGCCTTAAGTCTTCAACAAAGCTTTGTATTTGTTTCTGTTTTGATTTTTTTTTTAAAATTCTGTAACAGTGAGTTAGTGTTAAAACAGTTTGAAAGTACACTGTTCATGTTGTTTATTTGGTAAACATAGAGGTTAATTTAATTATGAAAGGGAGAGGTTCTCCCTGGGAAATCTTTGGATTTTTCTAAATGATAGAATTAAATAATTCATTCTTTGTTCTGTTTCAACCATCAAATTAAAAACAAAGCAATGCTTGACTTGTTTATGCCTCAGGATTAATAATCAGCAACCACTCTTAACAGAGGCATCTTGTTACATCCCCCAACCTGGTTGTAATCTCCTTTAGATGAGGAAAAACAATGAATTGTTTTGAGAGTAAAATACCATTTTCTTCATAAGTCAAAAAAACCATCACTCAGGATTTATTTTAAAAATCACAAAACAAAACAAAACAAAAATAACCCTTTATAATGATGTTTTCCTTTTTGATTAGACTTTATTCCCTGTGCTGATTTGGAGTGACTTGACATAGAAACTTCATTTTGACTGGACATATACAGGCTTTACTTGTGAATACAAAACTGAGGATGATATTGCACTGAAATATTTCTCTATTTGGATAAAGATTTCAATAATGTACATGCCTTTAGTGGCCGTAGGCATTGACAGAAAAGATACAGTGACGATATTTATATATTACATAGTTTTCTAATTTCTCAAAACGGGCCTGAATATCTGGGATAATCTGAGAAAGATAATAATAAATCATTTTATTTAATAAATCATTATAGAAGTGGCCTTTATTTTTTAGTTCTTGTTACTCACCAACTCAAGTGCCTCTTCTGGAATTTAGTAACCTCTTTCTAGTCCCCTATAGAGAAACAACTATATGAGAAACTCCCTATATAAGAAACAACATTTGCCTGAAACCATATTTTAGAGTAAGTAATAAAATATATATTAAATCCAGTTTGATTATGTCCTTTTGAGTTTAAAAAGACTGCATCCATTGAAAATCACAAATATACTTACCCATTAGTATTCTACACCTCAGTGAAATGACATGAGTGAAATTATCCATTACAGCATAGGTTATGAAAGCAACAGCTTAGAGACAAGGTATGTTTCCATCTAGAAGGCACTGGCTGAATGAACCACACACAAAGAAATAATAGCTTATCCTTTAAAAAAAAAAAAAAAGGAAACTCTATTTGTACTAAAATGGAAAGATTTCCAGGATATTTGTTTTTTAAAGTAGGATACAGAGCTGTATACATTTTATGCAGTCTTTTAAATAAACAAGGTTGAAAATGGGTAAGTATATAAGAAGAAATCCCGGAAGAGAGAAGTCTGGTTATCAAAAACAAACCGTGATAGCACGAGAAACAAAAGAGCAATGCTGGAGCTGTGAGCATGGAGTGTGGAAACCTCAGTAGGGTTAAAAATGGGTGATATTTGAGTGGACATTGTGGCACAATGGTTAAGCCACTTACTGGGGTTACCCACGTTGCCTGTCAGAGTGCCTGGTTTGAATCCTAGCTATTCTGCTACCTACTTGGCTTGAGATCCAGCTTGCTACTAATATGCACCCTGGAAGGCAACAGATGATGGAGCAAGTACATGGAACCCTGGTATGCACATGGGAAACCTGGTAGAGTTCCCGGCTCCTTCTATAGGCATATAGAGAGTGAACCAGTGGATGGAAGATATTCTCTCTCCCTCTCCCTCTCTTCCAACCCCTACTCCTTTCTCCTCCCTGTCTTCCTCCTACTCTCCCTCCCTTACTTGCTGTTGCTCCCTTTCAAATAAATAAATACTTCTTAAAATGGGTGGTGATGGGGCTGAGTTAAAGCTACCAGCTGTGATGCTGGAATCCTGTACTGGAGTGCTCTTTGAGTTCTGGCTGCTCCAGTTCCAATCAAGCTCCCTACTAATGTGCCTGGGAAAGCATTGGAAGATGGCCCAAGAGCTTGGGCCCCTGCTACCCATATGGGAGATCCAGATGAAGTGTTGGGCTGCTAACTTCAACCTGGTTCAGACTTGACTGTGGTGACCATTTGGTGTGTAAATCAGCAAATGGAAGAAATCTGTCCCTCTCTCCCTCTCTCCCTCTCTTCCTCTCTTCCTCTTCCTCTCTATATCAGTCTTCCCTTTAAATAAGTCATCTTTTTAAAAATGATCAATGTTGAGAAACCAACGTTTTTTGTTCAGTATGCGGTGCCACATGCACAAAGTGGGGCAAGCACGAGCCTGGGCTAAATCTCTGCGATGTGTTTAGACAGGAGACAGGCCAGGCCCTTGGGTTCTCTCAAACAGACATCAGCAAGAACAAAGATAGCACCTAAGCACCTCTAGGTCACCCAGGCAGAACTGCAGTTATCCAAGCAGACCGCTACCATATGCCGATGGAGAATCGCCTGCTTACAAATTAAACTGGCAATAAGACTCCCAGATGCCTGAGGACCTTCTGCTGTGGAGGCGCAGAGCTTTCTTGCAAGAGAAGCAAATGCTGACAGAGTGTCCAGTGGGAAGGGAAGCCCCCCAATGCTCTCTAGATGAACTCCAGAACCCAGTCACTGCTGGAGAGGGAAAAGATGGGCAGTGACAAGTCCCAACGAGAGTGTCAGTACCTCTCGCTATGGAGGGGCTTCCGCTCCTGGAACACTCCTCTTTACCACTGAAGAAGCCGTGCTCCAGAGCCTAAGTGCAGGCCAGGCCGTCACTGCCTGGCACACTCCGCTATGTTCCTGCTCAGATGACAGAGGTCAGCCATCTCCTTACAGAGCAATGCCAGCGCAGAATCCAGGCTGGAGGGCTGGATGAGCAGCACTGCCGCCTGCTGTCTACAGACACCTGGGGCTCCAACCCCTGCCTGGGCCCGAGTGCCGACTGTTTGAAACACTGGGGAAATCTCTTCACTGTCTCAGTGAGTCAGACTCAACTGTGTTCCACTTTGTGTTCATCATCAGCCTGTTAAAGGCAGGGGCTGAAGACAGATAGCAATGTCTGCTTTACTTTGTACTTTAGGTGTTACTTAGCCAGTCTCATCAGAATTAGTCCTATAAAATGCTGCCTTTATTTTTTGAAAGGCACTATAGTGTTAACACATATCATATTTTATAGATTATCTAGAGTGTCAGATACTTTGAACAAGAGCAGGCAAGATAAAGTTAAATTTCACTTTTGAATACTATCATAGACTAAGTTATAATTAAAGATTATCCACAAACAGCTATTAGGAAACAGATACTATTGGGGCACTGTTGTATATTTATGATTGGTAATAGCGCTTTGCCAACTCATTAGAAGAAGTAAAGTAGATACACCATCAGCATAAATTTTTTAATTATGTGATCATAAGACTTAAGATAATTAAAAACAAATGAACAGAGCATGGGAAGGATAAGAAATCCTGGAAAAACTTACATGAAATTAAGATAATTAAAAACAAATTAATAGATCATGGGAAAGAAAAGAAATCCTAGAAGAATATACAGTACCATTTATGCCATTACATAAAGGCATTTGGGGTTGAAAATTGGCTAGAAAAAATTACATTGACTTGAATAAAGTTCAAAGTATCTTTTCTGTCCTGTAATGAAATATCATAATAGTGGACAGTATACTTCCCTGGTTATGCCATTGCTTAAAAATCTTGAAGTTAGGTTTAGATAAGTAACATTTACCTTGAAAAAAATCACAGGCTTCCTGTTCTTGGGCATCTTTTCTTTAGGAAAAGAATAAGTAAAATATTTTTTGTCTTCCTCTTGTGTTCTTGATTTTGTATTTGTTCTTTACATTCTCTATCCCGTGCCATCCCCCAACCATGTTCTCATTTTTTGACAAAAGTAACAAGCTTTGTTTTTAGGTTTTTTTCCTTTTTTCTACTGAAGTTGCAGATCTCATCCAAACTACTGGTTGTGTACTACATAGGTGCTTTGGAATAGAAAAGATACATGAGTATTATGAGTATTACATGACCTGTGTTTCCTGTTAGCTTATTATAGCCTGTCTATTAAAGGATTACCATGCTCTGTGTAGTACACAGTAGAAAGGAGTGTGTCTTAAAGATGGCATAGACAGGGGCTAATGTACCTGGGAAAGCAGTAGAGGATGGCCCAACTGCTTGGGCCCTGCATCCACATGGGAGACCCAAGGAAGCTCCTAGCTCCTGTATTTGCATCTGCCCAGCTCCTGCCATTGGTGGCCATTTGGGAAGTGAACCAGTGGTTGGAAGATCTCTCTCTCTCTCTCTCTCTCTCTCTGTAACTCTGCCTTTCGAATAAATAAGTAAAACTTTAAAAAATAATAAAAAAAGGCATGGGTAAAGTAATGGAGGAAGGGATTATAAGTACTTGGAGATTATAAATAATTGGAAGAAATTATAAGTAATTGGAGATGGAGTTGCTTTTGTGGAGGCAATGGTAATTTAGAATTGTCTCAAAAGATGAATTTGGTCATGTAGAGATAAGGGAAAGGAGCCAGAGGGGATGACTCTGAAGATATTCTTACCACATTTTTAAAACAATTTTTAAATTTCAGGATATCTTGAATGAGAATTATATTTGAGAGTGTTAGCAAAGCTATGTATAGAAACAAAGAAAGTAGAGAAAAGATGACAAGAACTTTGTGCTTCAGGTTCTCTCCCAACTTGACCACACCACAACACAGCTCTTGCCAGTTTCTGTTCTCTGGATCCCGGTTTGTGTGAGTAGTCCTGGTGCATTGACAAAGCACGCACTCCCTGGCAAGAAGACCTGCATCTTTCCCCATTGCAGTTTGTTATTCTGGTATTTTTTCCTCTTTGCCTGACTGTATTCGCCTCATAAAACTGCCTCCCTTCTACCAAATAGACAGGGAGGGCAGGAGACTCAGTCTTGCACTGCAATTATCCAGATTACTTGAGGGTGACAACATGGAAAACAGAACAAAACTAACCTTTGCTTACTTGTATCCCAGATAGTTGCCCTTTTCCCCTCCACCCCATGTTTTTAAATTATTTACTCAAAGAATGAGAATTTCTCCCATATCTCTTTAATTCCTTACAGTATTCTAACTTTCCTTAAAAATGTCAAGTTGTGTGGAACCAGACAGTTGTTAGTGTAATTTGGTTAGTGAAACCCTAAACAAATAACTTTTGTGGGCTCTCACGCTCATTTTGATCTTTTGGCTGCTGCTATCTTGGAAGCCTAGGCAGTGGAAAAAGAACGATGGGGCCAGGTTCAAAGAGTTGAAACTATATTGAAAAAGCTGTCTGCCAAAAACCAGTGTTGAAGTCTTACAACTAAATCGTTTGTTAAATTCAAAAAATATTAACATGAATTGTTGAAGAGATTTGAGTCCAGTGGGGATTAACTGTATGTGAAACTGCATTTTTTGTAAGTTACTCTTTTTGGAGGAGACCACTTAGAAAAAAGAAGAAAAAAAGAACCTGAAACCAGAAGAGAGAGTATCTCTTGGTCCTTCTTAAATTTGGGCACAGTTTATTTCATCAATACAAAATAAAAGAGTTGAATTGTTAAAACAGTGAGATGGTAAAAATGGGTGGGAAGATGAAAAGCATATTAGTTCCAAGAGACATTAAGGAGGACATCAGAAGCTGACAGTAAGATCAGTAGCTGACCTGACCTACCTGTTGAGGCCCCTTCTGAAAGTCTTTTCGGTCTTTTGAGTTGTACATCTTTTAAACAACTCATGATATTTTTAGAATACAAGAACTCAATGCCTTACTATGTTGCAAGAAAATGCAGAAAAATCAAAAGTATATTTTTCAATGAATTAGTTTTATACTTCTCTTTCAAGTCTTTTTACACTTTCTCTTTGGTATTTCCCCTTTTTAAAAAGAAAAAGTATCTTAAGTTGGCAGCATGTGCTCTCCAAACAAAGAAATTCCTCTAGATTTGCAAGAACTTTCTGGTTTCCATTGCTATAGTGAGTTCAAATTACATTGCAGTTTTATTACATAATAACTCTATTAATGACTGTGATTGTGTCTCCTTGTTGGGAGGTTTAGTGAGACAAAATGAGTGCAGATCTAGAAGTACTTTGGAGTGATACCTCCTTGAAGATACATGACTTTTCAAAGAATAGCACTCATGTTACTTCTGTGTGTCTTCATGATGCATTTCTTCCTCCTGTATAAATTGCCTACTCAAGTTTGTCTTCCAATCCAGAAAAAAAAGTATTATTTGCAAGTGATTTGCTTTTCATTTAACCATTGCTTAGTGAAGACAAGAAAATACAAACAGCAATCTTATGAGACACAGAAAAAAAAAATAACCCTTTCTTTAAAAATACATTTTGTCTCTTCTGAGAAATTGTTTGAATAGTCATAACCAGTGTTCATGCCCTGTTTTTCATCTAATCACATTGGTCATATAAATCTATTATTACATATTTGAATTTCTCCTACCTGTATTTGATGATAGCCCCTAAGTGCTTGATGTTGGCTGAGCTTTAGGTCACAACTTTGTCATCCTGGTGTTCCTCTATAGTCAGAAGTTCATAGGTGTTGTCGATTATGTTTCCAGCAAGGGTGAAAACAGTCAACTACTTCCAGAGCCCTTTTGTGTCGTTTTTGAACTTTATGTTTTTTATACAGAGCTCTGCTGAATCACATGCTAGCTACTGAATGATGGTCTGCCTTCTGATTCATTTCCAGGAGAGAATAAATTTCTGTTGTTTTCCAGCAGTCAGTGACTTTTTTGAGACGTGGATGGGGATTGGGGAATTTCATTTTTTTGATCCCACGTGTTAATGCAAGAATAGAATGACACTTTGGCATGACCAGTTGAATTGGGATGGCTCAAAAACAGATTTCTCAGTAGTTTTGATTACAGATCTAAATGAAATGTTTATTTTAGAAAAGAAAATGACTTCCTGTTTACCTGCAGTCAGCAATGTTAGATAGTTTCCCCAGAAGACTGGCTTCTTATCCCATTACCCCGTGATCAGCAGTAATTTTAATGTATCAAATCATATATGACCTCTTTTTGTAGCCTTACTGTTTTTTTTATTCTGCATTACTTTTCTCTAAAATTGATAGATGTGTGTTTAATCCAATCAAAAAACTAGAGAAATATAACTTTCCTTTTCTATACAGAGAGAGGAAAAAACACTTCTTAAAAAATCATCAATCCTATTTCTTTTTTTTTCCTTGCATGCTTTTTCCTAATTCTTTGGCAGTTCGTACATACTTGATTCATTTTCTGCCCATTCTTTTGTTCTTTATTGCCCCCAGGTCAAAATGTGTAATGCTTATATGGGAGACTTTTCTTCATATATCATGACCATCAGATTTTCTTGACATATAAATTGTTAATTTACCAGCTCACTGAATCGTTATGCTATAGATTTAGCCTATATTTTCTTTATGGTCCTTGGAGCACACCTCACATTGACCTTCTCTGTATGCTGATCAATGGAAAACACTCTTAAAACCCAATATATTAGTAATACTCATTGATTTAGAAAACAGTTCAGGTATCATCTAAATCCATGGAAAATTTTTGCTAGATTTTTAAAGGTACCTCATTTCATCTTCCATCTAGTAGTTTCTTGAATCACATATAGAATGAAAATGATTCCCTGAAGTCAATTTCTTTACAGTGGTTTCTATTTAAAGATAAAAGGATGGAAATTCTTAAATGTGCTGGTTCTGGTTATTAAAATGAAAATAGGTAGCTTTTTTTTCCTTACCTAGAATTGAATTGAGAAAATATCTTGCCTTTCTCATTTATCTGAACTTTGTTTATTAAGTTGTTTTTGCAAACTTATTCTGCAAATTGTATACTAGACATACTATAGAAGTTATAAGGATGTTTGAAAAATTTCTTGCCTTCAGTGAGAGCATTCAATTGCCTCAGAATCTTCTTTGTCACCGTTTATCCTAAAATAAGTCAGATATAAAAGTGGTACACTTTGTAATTTAAACCTACTTGTAAAATTAGTTCAAGTAGAACTTTCTAAGGCAATGAAAAATTGCAGTTTTGACACCAATTAATTGTACTGATTCCATTCAATGAAATTCAGATATTTTATGAATTGATAGGTATTTGTTCTTTTCTTAGCTCTTCTATTTCACATCAATTTTGAAGTTAATTTAAATTATTTATAAATGATTTTTTTGCTAAATGGCTTGAAAAACAGAGCTTTCTTTAAAAAGGCAATATATGTGGCTATTGAATAATTTGCCTAGTCCCCAAGCTGTGAAGAATAGATCTGATTGATTATTTGAACTGAAATGTAAAAAAGAAAAAAAAAATGACCCTGTGTGTTTGCATTTGCTTTCTAAAAACAAATTTTAACTTGACCTTCGATCATGAAGAATATCTTGTGTAGGGATAGAAGTATAAGTTGTGGGTACTTTCTGTGCTGTCTTCTAGTTTCTGTTGTTCATCTTGAAAAGTCAGTTGTTAGTGTGGTTGTTCTTTAAAGGGTAATCTGTTTTTGCCTAGACTGCTTTCTGATTTTTCTTTGTCTTTGCTTTTTAGCCTTTGTAATATGATGTACTTGGTGGTTTTGGTTTTGTTTTCTTTATCCTCCTTGAAGGTTGCAGGACTTCTCAACTGTGCACATAACACCATGATTGAAGGTTAAGTTAAAATTTTATTTATTTGAAAGGTAGAGTTACAGACAGAGAGAGGGAGAGACAGAGAGAAAGGTCTTCCATTCATTCATTCACTCCCCAAATGACATTAATGGCTGGAGCTGGGCCGATCATGAGCCAAGAGCTTCCTCCAAGTCTCCCACATGGGTGCAGGGGTAAAAGCACTTGGGTCATCTTCCACTGCTTTCCCAGACTATAACAGAGAGCTAGATCTGAAGTGAAGCAGTAAGGATGCTGGCACCAAGCTTAGCCTACTATGCCACAGCGCCAATCCCTATGAATAGTTTTTTTAAAGTCTATGTCTTTATATCATGGGAGCATCCAAGGATCTGGTTCTTCTTCTTTTTTTTTAATCTTTTTTTTTTTAAAGATTTATTTATGTATGTGAAAGACAGAGTGACAGAGAGGCAGAGGGATAGTTGGTTCAAATTGCATCTTCCTTTGTTATCAGAAGCAGCAGATCAATGTATTCAACATTGTAAAAATGAAAATGTTATAATTTCTAGTTTAAGATTATTATATTTTATTATGGCTATTGCTTATTAAATTTATAATAAGCAAAATGATTATCCAAAATATCTTATGATAGGCATCATAAGTCTATGTAAAAGGCTGTGTGGTAGGAAAATGTATCTTTTTTTAAAAGATTGATTTATTTATTTCAAAGGCAGAGTTCAAGAGAGAGATGTTCCACTCACTGGTTCACTCCCCAAAAGGCCTCAACATCTGGGGCTGGTACAGGTAGAATCCAGGAGCTAGGACCTTTATCCATGTCTCCCACATGGGTAGCAAGGGCCCAATCACTTGGGCCATCTTCCGCTGCTTCCCCAGACACAGTAGGGAGCAGCTGGATTGGAAGCGGAGCAACTGGAACTCAAATTGGCACCCATATGGGATGCTGGCACTGCAAAAAGTGGCTTAACCCACTGGCACCAGAAAATATGTATCTAAATAAGATTTCTGAGGATTGTAGCTGTTCATATTACATACTAATCAAGTAACATGCAGTAGTGCATGACCTGCTTAACTTTGAAGAAGTGTGTTAACACCTGCTGTTTATTTAGGTTGATTTTTTTTCTTTGGTGAACTTTTAGAAATGGATCAAACATGAGGTATGACAAATTGTATTTTGAGATACCAATGTGATATACTAATGAGATGGTAAATGAACGGTTGGACAAATGGCTAGAAGTTAGGATTAGAAATAAAACTTTGTTAATTATGCGGATAATAAGTAACTCTTCACAGAAAAGAAAACCACAGGTTTAACAAGGACAGTCTGACAGGTTTACATGAGGCAGAGGATAAGCTGAGAAGAGCTGATAAGGAAGAAAGAAAAACGACACTTGTTGCAATATTGGCTAATAGGAGGACAGGTAATTGGCCATTGGATTAGCAATACAGAGCCATCTGTGCCATATGTGACATTGTCAATAGCAGATTCCTATTTTCTTTCATAAAAAGTCTAGTTTGGAAAGAGAATGGGAGGTGAGACAGTGGGTATAAGCAATGTCTTACATGAACACTCTATTGGTTTTGCTGTGATGTGAAAAGAGAAAGGGAGAGGTAGCTAGAAGATATCTGTAATCAAAGGAGATTGTCTCATGCCCCCACCGGCGACTGGGAGCACGTTATCTGACAAGAAAGTGATGCGGTGTATGTATGACTTTTTTTTTTTTAATTTAAAGAAAGGGTCTGTGCAGTGCAGCTTACATTAAATAGAATTTGAAGGCCATCATGACACTTATTTGGTCTGATCGAGGGCAGATTATTTAATGACTATTTACTGATAACAAATAATTCCTAGTCTAGGGTGGTTGTGAATATAGAATTACATTAGAAATGTATGAAGATTACTGGGCTTGAGGTAAGTAATCAGTTCAGTGCAGTTACTGGCTTTGTTTCCTCTGAATTCTGAGACGAGTATGCTCAGAAACAATCATTGCTATTTCTAGGACTTACGAGAATATTAAATGAGAAACATTTATAAGGTACCTAATGCCTAATAAATGATCAATACACTTTGACTATTTTAAGTCACCTTTTAATTCTGAAAAGCATCTATGTTAAGAAGTGTTTGTGGATAAAATCGTATTTCTTAGCAAGGCATACGTAGTCCTGCCAGTGGCTGAACTAAACACCACAAACTATAGCCTTGGCGTTGCATGCTGCATTATGTACCTCACAGTACACATTGAACATCCCTAATCTGACACTTTTCTGGGCACTGACATGAAGCCAAATGTTGAAAATTCCTCACTGTTAAACTTTAATATGTAAATTTATTTAGAATAGAATATAAATTAGCTTCAGGCTATGTATATAAGGTATAACATTAATTTTGTATCTGTGCTTAAACTTGAGCCCCCTTCCCAAGATACCTCATTATGCATGGGCTAAAATTACAAAATTAAAAAAAAAAGTAAAGGGGCCGGCGCTGTTGCATTGTGGGTAAAGCCACCGCCTGCGGTGCGGGCATCCTCTATGGGCACCAGTTCAAGTCTCAGCTGCTCCTCTTCTGATCTGGCTCTCTCTTAATGGCCTGGGAAAGCAGTAGAAGAGGGCCCAGATCCTTGGGCCCCTTTACCCAAGTGGGTGATGCAGGCTTCTGGCTTCGGAAAGGCTCAGCTCCAATCATTGCAACCATTTGTGGAGTGAACCACCGATTGGAAGACCTCTCTCTGTCTCTTCCTCTGCCTCTCTGTAACTCTGCCTTTCAAAGAAATAAATAAATATTTTTTAAAAAATAAAATAAAACACATCATGTCCAAGAAATTTCAGATAAGAGATTTTCAACCTTTGTGTCACTTCAGTTGATTAGTTTAGACGATCATGCATTTCTCACTTCTATCTGCTATGTGTCCTGTCCCTGTTGTCTTTCAGGTCCAATGTATCTTTCAGTCTCTACTTCAAAGTCACCACTCCCAAAAGTCTTTTCCTGATACCTAGCCTGCCCCGTGTAATTCTGTAGTCGACCCTCCTCTTGCCACTACCTCCTCATTTTAGCCTGTTAATCACCTCATTGGACTTGTTGATTCATGTATCTGTCACTTTAATAATCTTCAGGACTTAGAGATGGATTCATCTTTTTCTTTTCTCCGTAGCATAGTATTTGACCCATAGTAGATGTTCAATAAGTGATAAGAAAATTTAAATATGAATGATGTATGAATATAATTGTTACCGCTGAATGATTTTGTATATTTTAATGTTTGTCACTTATTATTTACTTGCAAGAGTATTGTTTTACAAGAATATAAATCATAAAATCAAATAAACACAGAATTTGTGCTCTAGCTTAGCGTAACATTTTGTGTAAGAATTTTAAAATCAAGATTACAAAAGGACACTGTTCTAAAAGGTCATTTATAATCTAGTTAGGAGAAATTTGGAATATATTTTCTAAAACAAGTCAAGATGTGCATGTGTTAGTGTTGTCCTAATACAAATCAGATTTCATACCTGTTTTTATAAAACATGTGAGCCTGACATGCAACTTGAGAGTCAGCTTTTGGGAGCAGACTTGGCTGAGGGTAATGATGTGGTTCAGGAAGGAAAAAACAGGAAGATGGTTTACTACTCATTTGACATTGCTGAATTCTCACTTTGGTTTCCCTGTACCCTTCTGTTTTTCTTTGCCTCTGTCTGTATTCTACTTCTGAGTTTAAAGATTACTCCAGAACTCTGAATTTTTAAAGCTTCTCCCATGGTATCAACAGTGAGACTGTGTTGCGAAGTTAAGGTGCAGAGACCCTCTGGGGCTGCCATTTGTAGGAATGTGCAGTTTCTAAGTCTGGTGTTTTGTTGGTGAAGAGGTACTCTGAAGAGTTGCAGTTCCTACATACAGGGAAGCTCCATTCCAAGAGTGGGAGAGTTGTCTGACCTACTTTGTGTAGAAGAAAGCTACATGTTACAGGTTGTGTTGTAGAGAGATCATGAGGAGGAAAGAGAACCAGGTTCTCTTCCCTTGACAGCATGCCTTTTACTCACAAATCTTTTGCTACTGTTCTTTGTGTCTGAAAATAAAATTGACTGAGCTAGTTGAGTATTTAACCTGTGTAAATCTGTGAACCCTTTTCTAAGTAATATGATTCCATGATTTCCTCATGGAAATTTTGAAAATTATTTTTAATTACTATAAAGGTAGTTTTAAGTTAAAAATATGCATTATACCATATTATTATCAGATTGTAACATACACACACACACACACACACACACACACACCTGCAGGCACTTGCTGCTTGGGACGTCTGCATCTAATATCAAAGTACCTGTCTGAAGTCCTGGCTCTGCTTCCAGTCCAGGTTTTTGCTGATGCACATCCCAGGAGGCAGCAGATGATGGCTGAAGGACCTGGGCCCCTGACTTTTGCCTGACCCATCCTTGGATGTAGCAGACATTTGGGGACTGAATCAGAGCATGAAAGATTTCTCTCTCTGCCTCTCTCCCTTTCAGATAAGATGAAAATATATTTAAATATAAAATTATATTAGATCAGTATGTTATTAAGGATTATATTGTAAAAGTTATTTAGTTAATCCATAATATCATTTATATTTTATAAAGAAAATGCTTCCATGCATTGTAATTATATAATTGTTAAGAAGCTTAAATGCATTTTTTCCTTTTCTTTATGTGTTAAGGCATCAAAAATAGTTGAAAACTATTTTCATGATTAGATGCTTAGAATTCTTAAGCTTTTACCTTTAGGAAAATCTTTTCCCTTGTTCCTGTTTGGTTTCTGACTGAAGAGATTGGATACAATGTTTCAGGATTCTGTTTGCAGTCACTTTCCCACAATGTCACATTGCAGATGTGGATAACCAGTTATAATCAACTCATATTTATATCTGGAGATAACTTTTTAACTTTATTTTTATATAAGAAATTTGATCAGATGAATTTAATTCACAGATATAATTATTTGGGGGTAAAGCTATAGAATTAATCACTTTTATTTTCCTCTATAATTTTTTAAAGTTTAATATTTATGGTCCTTATGTTTCACCAGTTACCCATTATGGTAATAAATTAAATACAGTATACTAGGAGTATAGCAAGAAAGCACCATATAAGCATGTCTCAACCCTTAGCAATGTTCTGAGCCTAAACTGACCATGTAACTGTGTTGGCAGGTACCCATTAATACTCACTTGAATTACACATAAGTGCTCTTAAAATTTTATTTTAACTGGCAACAAAATTTGAAACTTAGAAAAGTAAGATTAAAAATTAAGAAGGAATTAGAACATTAGCCATTAACAATCTGCAACTGAAATACCTTCACCCATCTGGAATGGGAAAACACTGAAGGTTGCTTGCAGCTGTGTGATTGTTGGACAATGGAACAGACTGTCCCAGTGGCGTGGTGTGCTGGGGTAGATGATGTGTCAGTCACCTTCATAGCAGTGAGCTCTCTTCACATGGCCTGTTCCCACTGAGCAGCTGCGGCAGAAAAGCTGTGTGAGAGTGGGTGTGCTTCCCAGGGTGTGAGGAGCTGGGGCTATGGAAAACCAGGCAGCTCAGAAAACCCCCTTGGTCTTCTCTTTTCCTACACATATTCTTATATGTACTTATTTATTATTGTTTTATCACCTTTTTAAAAATAGTTCCTGGATTTATAGAAAAGTGGTAAGTGGAAAGATCGTATATATCCATCACCCAGTTTCCTCTAATGTAACATCTGGTAGTATCATAGTACATTGGTCAAAACTAGTAATCAACATTACTGTTAACCTCCAGACTTCATGTGGATTTCACCAGTTTTTCCACCAAAGTCTTTTTTCTGTTACAGGACCCCATCCAGGATACCACATTACATTTGGTCATCACATCTTATTAGTCTCTTCTGGTCTGTGACAGTTTCCACTTGCTTTTTTTTTTTAAACTTCCAATGGCCTTGACAGTTTTGGAGAACTAGTCAAATGCTTTGTCAAATATTCCTCTTTTTTTTTCCCATGACTTGCCTAGGAATGTGTGTTTGAGAAAGATAAAGGTAAAAAAGCTGTTTTCATCACATTGCAAGGATTCATGCTGTCAACATGACATCACTGGTAATGTTAACTTTGATTACCTAAGTAACATGGAACTTACCAGATTTCTTTGCTATAAGGTTGCTATTTTTCCCCTTCCATACCCTTTTTTAAATTTTTTTTTATTTATTTGAAAGAGTTACAGAGAGGCAGAGAGAGAGAGAGAGAGAGGTCTTCCATCTGCTGCTCATTTGGCTGCAAGGGTTGGAGCTGAGCCAATCTGAAGCCAGGAGCCAGGAGCTTCTTCCAAGTCTCCCATGTGGGTGCAGGGACCGAAGTACGTAGGCCATCTTCTACTGCTTTCCCAGACCATAGCAGAGAGCTGGATTGGAAGTGGAGCAGCTGGGGACTTGAACCAGCCACCTTATGGGATGCCGGCACTCCAGGTGGTAGCTTTACCCACTATGCCACAGTGCTGGCCCCACCATACTCTTCTTTGGAAGCAGGTCACTAAGTCCAGCCCATACTTAGGGTTGAAGGAAAGGAATTAAACTCCCCTGCCTGGAATGAAGGAAATATGCTTCTTTGGAATTCTTCTGTGAGAAACTTTGTAGACCTACTGTTTTAACTCTATCAATAGGACCTTCACCAGTGTTAATCCTTTCCCTTTGTTCTGAGGCAAAACATGATGCGCGTGTTCAATGAAATAACCTGTTTAAATGATGCTGTGATAAGACTGAATGTACTTTTCACCATTGATTATAAAATTCAGTGTTAATGATAAGTGAATAAAATATTCTTTATTCTGCCTTTTTTATGCTCAAAGTAACGAAAAAAAATATGAAAACTAGTCAAACTAGAATTTAGGCATCTGTACTTTAGTGTGTTCAAAAGATTTTTTTAAGTCACCTTGAATTTTTTTTAAAGATTTATTTATTTATTTGAAAGGCAGAGTTAGAGAGGGAGGTTTTCCATCTGCTGGTTCACTCCCCAAATGGCCACAACAGCCGGGGCTGAGCCACCCAGGAATCAGGAGCTTCTTCCGGATCTCCGACAAGGGTGAAGGAGCCCAAAGACTTGGACTATCCCCTGCTGCTTTCCCAGACACATGAGCAGAGAGCTGGATCAGAAGTGGAGCAGCGGGGACTCAGACCAGCGCCCACATGGGATGCTTGTGCTGCAGATGGCAGCTTTACCCACTACACCACAGTGCTGGCCCCTGTACTCTGTTTTGAAGCGTTTAGTCTCCAAACCTACCACTTGCTTTTCAGCTTGTTTGGTAGCATAAAGCATAGCTAGTTCCATCTAATTAAATTGTTAATAATTTTGTATTCCACCATTACATATGTCATATGAGGACAGGGTTTCTTATAGTTTTAAATTGTTTTTTTACTAAACTAATTTAGTTTCTTTTTCCTAATGACTATGTTATTAAATGACTGTGATAATAGTTTGTAAAGGATATATAATATTTCCACAAGCAGAATTATCCACTTGTTTTAAAAATTAAAGAATCAATTTAGTGTATAGACTTAAGAAGGTTTACTTTATTTTTGTATAATCTGTAAACAGTAAAATGCACATGTTTTGTGTAAAGTTTGATGAGTTCTAATACATTCATCTACTAATATAATTACCATCCTTTTTAGGATATACAACTTTTCTAGAAATTTTTCTCATTTTTCCTTTGGAGTCCGTTTCCCCCCACCTCTCCCTTCAACCAAGGAAATGTATGATCTGATTTCTGCCACTGTTTTGACTCTGTATGTTAGTTTTACAGAAGCACTTATTTTATATGGCATATTTTTTCTGTGACTGCCTTCATAATTTTCTCTCTCTCTCTCTCTCTCTCTCTCTCTCTATATATATATATATATATATATATATATATACACGTGTGTGTGTGTGTGTGTATATATATAGTTGTTTATTTGAAAGTCACACACAGAGAGGGGGGAGTGGACGAGAGATTGATCGGTTGATTCCCATTTGCTGGTTAACTCCCTAGGTAGCTACAATGGCCAG
Organism: Sylvilagus floridanus; assembly: GCA_949820135.1. NCBI lineage: Eukaryota > Metazoa > Chordata > Mammalia > Lagomorpha > Leporidae > Sylvilagus > Sylvilagus floridanus. The sequence continues at coordinate 53,386,603 of OX463227.1, read as the reverse complement.
AGCTCAGCCAGGCTGAGGCCAAGAGCTTCATCCATCTACTAATTACTATGATGTGTTAGAAATTGAGGTGGATTGAACATTTATCTCACTTGGGAGTTCTGTAAACTTCTCAAATCTGTATTTGGTATCTTTTATAATGACTATGATGTATTAGACATTGAGGTGGAGTGAATATCTCACTTGGGAGTTCTCTAAACTTCTCCGATCTATATTTGATATCTTTTCTGATTCATGTCCTATCTTTAAATATTTTTCTGGCCCACTGTCTCTCTTTCCTTTTTTCTGAGACTCCAGTTATATGTATGCTAGAAGTGATAATGTCCTACAGCTTTAGAATGCTCTGTACCCTCTTCTCTCCACCCAAACAGTATTTTTTTTTTCTCTTTTTGTTTCAGCTTAGGTAAACACTATAGACTTTTCTTCAAGTTCACTGATATTTCCTTAGTTACGTTAGAAACTGATGAATCCGTTAAAGGAATCTTATTCATCTCTGATCCTGTCTTAAATTTTAGTATTTCCATAGGTTCCATTTCTATCTATTCATCCATGTTCATCTTTTTCACTAAATCCTATAACACTTTAATTCTACTTGTTTTTTAAGTCCCTGTCCAGTAGTTCCAACATGAGGATTATCTCTGAGTCTGCTTCTGGTGATTACTTTGTCTCTTATGAGTGAGTTGCTGGAGGTGGGGAGAGGGGTTTGTTTTGTGTGTGAGTCTTACTATTTTATGCTTATTTGATCATGCTTCTTGGCCCTAAAATAGACAAGGCAAATTGAAAAATTGTGAAATTGGATGTTAATCTTTTTTAAAATTTATGTAGCATATGTGGAGAAATAACTTGTGATAGTGTTGCTGAGAAGATAGGGATAACCATTTATTTCAGTGTAACTTACAGATATTCTCCTAGTGTGTGTGTTTCACTGTGTCAGAAAACCCCTCATCTTATTAATATTAGGTTAAAATAAAGAATTCTGAAAACTACATCATAGCAGAAGGATTTATTTTCTTATTTTGATCAGACATTAATACTTTCTTCAGAGAACTGTGGTTTTAGCTTTTTGTTCTTGCCTTGAATATCAGCGCTCATAAAGATTTTTTTTAAAAAATTGATGTACTGCTATTAAAATATTTTAATCTTTCCTAGGGTTATGAAAGGTAACAGATCTTATGTAACCATTTGGAAGTTTGATGATAGGAATCTAAAACAGGTTCAGTGATGAATGCAGTAAATGTCAAGTTTCAGGTTTGAAATACACCCATCTTTGAAGCTCTGTTTTGTTTCAAGCACACTCAAGGTTACTTAATGTGATTTTTTTTTCTCACTTCTGGAAATGTACAAGAATATACACAAATTTTAGCAAGATTCTTGAGGTGATGAAAATCACTCTTAGCCTAAAAAAATGTTATTCAGGAGTTCTTCTGGTCATGCTCATATTTATTGAATTCTAGGTAAAAATAGTGTAGGTAATTCAAGACCTAGTTAAAACAGCAAGAATCCCATTACACAGTGAAGTCTTAGTCTTTTTCATTGAAAAATATCATGCTCTGTATGACTGTGTTACGTTTACAATAATCTAAGTAGAATTACCCCCAAAATAAACGTTTATATTGCTTTATTTTAAATTATCTTTAAGGCATATATTATTTTAATTGTAGAAATAGTATATGTAAGTAAAATATATATTTAAATATTTTTAATACCTAAAAACTTCAAATATTCTTTTAAACGACTAGAATGTTTTACTGGTCACAGTTTGATGATACAAGGGACCCAACTCTACAAATAGTAAATAAAAGGAAAGAATTCAGGCAATTATGTTATTTCTTTTTTACAAATTCTAAAGCCAGGTAACCAGTTGATGAAGCAAAGTTTCTTTTTATACAATTTCAGCATTTAAAAAAAATGAAAATAGAGTGATACATTTATTATGTCACATTTTTAGAAACTAATGAAATATGGATCTAGGCAGTAACATCCGTGGTTGCTAAAACTTACATGAAATGCTGATGCAGAATTTAATCATGAATGGAGAAGGCTGGTAACACCTGAACCAACTACCCAATCTTGAGATCACACACAGAGATACACACACACACATACAAAACCAGGTTTTATGTACTGCATGATATGATGCACTCAGAAATATAGAAATAGTCATGAAGCTTTCTTGACAGAATATCAAACCTCTCCTATTACTAGTTGATAACCACTGTAATAATTGGAGTACCAAGTTGATTGGCATTGTAGAAATGCAAGAAGCAGAATTCAGAATGAAGAATTCTGTGAGAAAAATGAGCTGATAACATCAGTGGATAAATTATACCATAGTCATTGATTTGAAGACTCAGTATTTTAAAGAACTCGTATCTTCAAATTAAGTTTACAAGTTCAGTGCAATTCCATTCAAAATTTTTACAGGTTTCCTTATAGAATTAAAACTAATGCTAAAATTTATCTGAAAATACAAACAGCCATGGAAATCCAGGACACTTTTGAAGAACAATGCAAAAAGGACTCTTCTACAAGATATCAAGACTTATTTTAAAGTTATAGTAATTGAAGTGGATGATTTTGGCACAAAGACAGGTATATCAGTGGACTAGAGATGTCAGAAAAGATTCATGCAGTGTAGATACAGGCACACTAGTCGGAAAAGGACAGTCATACATGGTACCTGGAGAGTCACATGTCTAAATGCAAACCGTAAAACTTAATCCTCATTCTACATCATACACAGAAACCAGTTCTGCATGGATTACAGACATAAGTGCAAAAGGCAAACCAATAGAGCTTTCAGAAGAATATTTGAGAAAACATCTTCCTTTCTAATGGTAGTGAAAGATTCTTAAATGGGATACAAAAAATACTAATATAAAGGAAAAAATGGACAACTCTGACAAATAGTCCATAACTCATCAAGGAATCAGTCAGATTGTGAAGAGGCAAGGTAAGGAATAGGAGAAGATATTTGGAACACATTTAGTCATAAAATGATTTAGACTCAAAGCAATGAAGTTCTGTACAGCAGTAATATGAAGATGGCAACCCTTTAGCAAAAGACTTGACAGGTAGTTCACAAACAATGACATATAAATGGTCAATAAACCTTGAAAATGTGCCTGGTGTTTATGAATACTCAGGAAATGCTAATCAAAATGTCAGTGAGATACCACTAGATAGCCATCAGTGATTGGAATTAAAGAAGCAGTATCAGAATGATTAGTGAGGATGTGGAGCAAAGGGAGCCCTCAGACTACTGGTGGGAATATAAGTTCATTGGATCCATTCTGAAAGTTGTTGAGTATTATCCTCTGAAGTCACACAGAATCATCTTAATAATGTTACAAAACAGCACCAAGTTACAGACAACCTAAATGTAAGTTAAAGGTGCAGTTCACAGATAAGCTGCGTATCATACAATGGCCAAATTACAACTATACCAACAAAGCAAATGAATCTTAAAACCATATTGAGAAAGGAAAAGCCAGATACAAGAAATATATATTCTGTGATTCCATTGATATGGTGGATTTTACAATCAGATGAACTAGAATCTAATTAGATAACAAAACCAAAAAAGGATGTGAATGCCTTAAATATGAGGATAGTTATCTTTGTGTGTGATGTCGGAGAACATCTAGAAACCTGGAAAAGTCATTTCTTGTCTTGGTCAGTGATCACATAGGTGGATACTCTATAATATTTCACAATAATATATATTTGTGGTTTTTGTACTTTTCTATATTGGGTATTTTTATAATAGTGTTTTAAAACAATTATGTATACGATTTTAACAGACAGATCTGGAATAGGCTGAAGCCGTGAGTCTGAAATATAGTTCTCCCACATGAGTGGCAGGGACAGAAGACATTTGGGTACAGGAAGTTGGAAATCAGAAATGGAGTTGGGACTCTAATCCGTGTGCTCTGACACTCTATATGAACATCCCAAGCAGCATCTTAACCACTGAACCAAACACCTGCCCCCATGTATAATTTTCTAAAGTTTTTTTTTTTATTTATTTATTTGAAAGACTGTTATGCACACACACAGAGAGGGAGAGAGAGAGAAAAAAAAAAAGAGAGTGAGAGTTCTTCCATCCACTGGTTCACTCCCCAAATGACCACAACAGCCAGGTCTGTGCTGGGCTGAAGCCAGGAGCCAGGAACTTCACTCAGGTCTCCCACATGAGTGACAGGGGTCCAAGTACTTGAGCCATCTTCCACTGCTTTGTCAAACACATTAGCAGGGAGCTGGATCGGAAGCAGAGGAGCGGGGACTCAAACCAGCACCCATGTGGGATGCTGATATTGCAGGCAGTTTAATCTACTACACCACAATGCCATCCCCCACCATGTATAATTTCTGATTTAAGGATATAAGACCCTCCATCATTTTAAAATATGAAGTCTAAGTTTATAATTGGAATGGATAAACCATTGACACTGACCATCACATGAGACCTTTACTGGATTTAAAATAGACCAATTTATAACCTAGATCATTCTAGATTATAGCAGAGTCTTTACCTGTTGTTTTACTCATTGTAATAGTTGATTTTTTCAAAGGATTTATTGATCAGATGAAAATGGAATACTCGGGAATACCTTTCCTGCTTTCGTTTGGCTCTTCTTTTTTTGCCTTATCACACTTGAGAAATTTCTTTTACACATGCATTCTGGTAAATTATTTACCTCTGTTTAGTAAGGAACTTTTTTCTCCATTAAAATTGTGTGATTGTGTATGTATATATTTTCTCCAGTTTTGAGTGCTGATAAGCTCAGAGCTTCATTTTTGACTCTTCTGTATGCTTGTGTCTTTACTTTTTTATCTTCCTTAGTCTTGACACTTTACTCTGATTTTCTGTTTGTGATATTTTTTCTTTATATATCTCTATCTTATTTCTGATCATGTTGTATGACTAATGCAGATCCTTTTTGCTTTGAAGAGAAAACCGGTGAACATACAAACATATGAATGTTGGGTGATGTTGAGTTATGTTTTTGAAACTCCTGGTTCTCTATCCTGTTTGTGGATGAAATAAAGTTCAGAAGTTTAAACCAGTTATGCAGGCTGTTTTCCTCTCCTTTAAAAAAGACTGTTGCTTGTCAAATAAGAGTAAATATTTATAGTTGGCTATGGCAAAGTGTTCTGAGGGTGAAGAAAATGACTTTAATAGAACTGTATCCTTAATAGGAGATGGATACAAAAGTCCATTCATACTCAGAAGGTGGGGAAAATTAAGTAATGATAGACAGTAGTTAGTTAAGTGTTAACTGCTTATTCCATTCTTTCAAAGGAAGTACATAATTCTTTTACTGTGCTCTATCCTGTATGAATGCATTTGCCTTTTAGAAAGATTTGTAAGCAGATACATGTTGTTTTAATAGCTTCCAGGTAGTAGAGAGTGATGATATGATGGAAACTGCTCTGGTTTCTTTTAAATGTGAGTGAATTATTTCCTCCCTTTCAATCAGCCTTAGGGCTCTTTTCAGCTGTGACGTTGCTATGGCAGTGTCTATCACTGAGATTGTAGTGGATGTTAGATGAGATGTGTTATATTAGCTAGTATCTGGTCAATATATATTCATTATCTTTCCTTCCCATCCCCACATTTTTAAACAATGGAAAAGAAATATGTTTCTGGAAACCAAACAATGTTTTCTTTAAAGTTACTTCCGTATATTTTCTCTTATTATTATATGAAATACTGTCTTTTTCCTTGAGAAATGAGATTATTACCATGTGATAAAAGGAAGTAATGTCTGATAGTTCTTATCCTGAAAGAAGAGATCAATTTTAGTGGATTTAGAAACAGAGGTGGGATGTGTGAAGTTACTTGTAAAGGCCTGATAGGTGTGTGTGACATTAGGTAGGCCAAAGGAGTGAGTGGCATTGGTATTTTGAGAAGACAAAACAAACACACCCCCATCACATTTATTTGCACTTTTCACAGCTGCAGTTAAGAGGAATAAAAATGACAGTAGTTGTAGGAGTAAACACCCTATGCAGAAAGCCTCCACTTTGACATGGCTCTTTCCGTTATTGGATCTTGCATAAAAATCAAACAGGAAAGACTTTAGACCTGTAAAGCTGCCAAAAATGTAGTGGTCTCTGGATTCTTGACAGCTGAACTGCCAGAATCGTGTGGTATGTACAACAGCTGGAAAGAATCATTTTGCTGAGGAGCAGTGACAGGTCTGCTGGATTCCAGTGATCCAAGAGGGTGCCAGGGACAAGCTCTCAGTTTCATGGAGATAGGTTGTGTGTGGTGCTTCTGCATGATCATCAGGACCAGTCACCCCTCATTATAAAGACTGACACCAGGAAACCCTAGGATTCCAGATCTGGGAGGGACTTGAGCAATTATCTAATTCCAGCCGTATTTTAAATTAGCAGACGGAGGCCCAGAAGCCTACATTGACTTCCCCAAAGGCACACAGGGACTTCCCGTTAGAACAAGGGCCAAGACCTGAGTCTCTACCCACTTAACATTATTCAGCTCTTGAAAGTCAATATCCCAAAGAAAGAGAAATAAAGACCAGCTCCTACCTTTCCTTCTGTATTTTAACAAGAATTTATACCTCTGACCCAGTCTCCAGGACAAGTTGCTTAAGATACAAACCAAGAGCATTTGAGGTCTTTAAAAAATGTTAACCATATGTAAACAAAAAAACCCTGCTGGACTTACTGTGTGGCAGCTTCCATTTCTCTCTACAAGAGGAAAGTGAGAGAAGAGTCAAAGCAAAGCCAAAGAAGGAAAAAACTCTTATAATGCAAGATTTCTACTTAGTAGGTGCTGATAGATTTTCATGGCAGGATGAAATAGCCTTTAGTAATCCGTAACTCAGAAAGATTTTATATGTTTTATTAATTATACATAAGAATAAATATTATGGGACCAACATTGTGAAACAGCAGGTTGAGCCCCCACTTGTTTTTATTTTAAAAGATTTATTTATTTATTTGAAAGTCAGAGTTACACAGAGAGAGGAGAGGCAGAGAGAGAGAGAGAGAGAGAGAGAGGTCTTCTATCCACTGGTTCACTCCCCAATTGGCTGCAACGGTTGGAGCTGCGCCCATCCGAAGCCAGGAGCTTTCTCCGGGTCTCCCACATGGGCACAGGGGCCCAAGGACCTGGGCCATCTTCTACTGCTTCCTGGGCCATAGCAGAGAGCTGGATTGGAAGTGGAGCAGCTGGGTCTCGAACCGGAGTCCATATGGGATCTGGCGCTTCAGGCCTGGTGTTAACCCTCTGCACCACAGTGCTGGCCCCAAGCCCCCACTTGTGACACTGGCATCTCATATAGCAGTGGGGCAGGGGGCTGGGGGATGGTTGAGTCCCAGCTGCTTCCACTCCAGTTTCCTGGGAAGGCAGCCGAAGATGGCCCATAATGAAGATCAGGATGGAGTTCCTGGGCCCTAGGTCCTGGATGTTTGGGGAGTGAACCAATAGATGGAAGATCTCTCACTCTCTGTCTCATAACCTCATCTTGCCTCTTCAGTGTACATCATACCACCAATTATATGGAATGAAGCACAATAGTAGGAAAAAAGAGTGTAAATTAAGAAAATAATCTTTCTATTGCTGAAAAAAATCAGGAACACTGCCTTAAAGTTTTTTGTAATGTAGGTCATATAAGCTTCTACAAGCAACATCTAAACTTTGAAATTTTTCTTTTCTAAATTTTATTTTATTTATTTGAAAGGCAGAGAGAGAGAGAGAGAGAGATGGAAATGGAAGGGGAAAGAGGGAAGGAAGAAGGAAAACAGGTCTGCCATCTGCTGGCCCACACCTCAGACGCCTGATAGTATTTAGGGTTATGAAACTCATCTAACTAACATCCTTTCAGCCCATTACTCAGATGAAAGTTGCCTAAAATTTGTTACATGGACATTGACTTCTTTATAGGTAGTTGGCGAGTGGTATATGTATGATGTTCAAGAGATAAAATGAGTTGATAACTTACGTAACTTTGACAGGCTAACCACTTTGAATCTATTCTCTCAAAGTTAAAATTGCAATAAATTATATTATTTGGATTTGGATAATACATATGTGAAGCAGAGTGCCTAACACATAGTGACTTCTCAATAAAGATCAGAAAAGACCTTTTCGTGTATAGTCACATGCTCTTATGAAAAACTGGTGTTACTTAGAGAGTTACACACATCATTTTAAGTTCCCCATCATTTTTAAAAAGAAAAAACTGGGCCGGCGCCGTGGCTTAACAGGCTAATCCTCCGCCTTGCAGCGCCGGCACACCGGGTTCTAGTCCTGGTTGGGGCACCGGATTCTGTCCCGGTTGCCCCTCTTCCAGTCCAGCTCTCTGCTGTGGCCCGGGAGTGCCGTGGAGGATGGCCCAAGTGCTTGGGCCCTGCACCCCATGGGAGACCAGGAGAAGCACCTGGTACCTGGCTCCTGCCATTGGATGAGCGCAGTGCGCCGGCCGCAGCGGCCATTGGAGGGTGAACCAATGGCAAAAGGAAGACCTTTCTCTCTGTCTCTCTCTCTCACTGTCCACTCTGCCTGTCAAAAATAAAAAAAAAAAAGAAAAAACTGGTTTCAGGGTTAACTATATACAAATGAAGGACTAGAAATGAATCCTCTTTCTCAAATTGGACTTCATGTTTCTGTTAATTTTTTGAAGTAGGTTGTTTGAAAAAACAGATGTTTTTTCTGAATTCTTTCCTTTCGATGTAGTCAAAATTCAGTTTTAAAGTATACCAAAAATATTTACTCTGTATCATAAAAGGTAAATATGAAATTCAAAATTCTGAAATTGAATTTTCAGGTTTTGCTTTATATATATATTGAGAGTATAAAACTTCAGCTAACCAGAATTTGCCTGGTCCAAATACTAATAGTTTGTCTCTTTTTCTGAGGGTACATTTCCTCTGTTAACAATTCCTCCTAATGAAAAACTGAAACCTTGTTTGCACTCAACCATTGGAAAGTGTGTCTTCTCTAAGCTCAGCTTCCCTGGTTTCTTCACATGCATCTTCAGCAGACCCTGGTTCTCCTCCTGAGTGGTCTCTGGTTGTCCCGGCCTTTTCTTTTTTTTTTTTTTTTTTTTTTTTTTTTTTTTTTTATAACGCTTTTATTTAAAGAATATAAATTTCCAAAATACAGCTTATAGATTACAATGGCTTCCCCCCCATAACTTCCCCCCCACCCGCAACCCTCCCCTTTCCCACTCCCTCTCCCCTTGCTTCACATCAAGATTCATTTTCAATTCTCTTTATATACAGAAGATCAGTTTACTATATATTAAGTAAAGATTTCAACAGTTTGCCCTCACATAGCAACACAAAGTGAAAAATACTGTTGGAGTACTAGTTATAGTATTAATTCACAATGTATAGCACATTAAGGACAGAGATCCTACATGATATATTTTTTTAAAAAATTGATTAATTTTCTAAGCAATTTCCAATTTAACACCAAGATTTTTTTTTTCATTTTTAATTATCTATATACAGAAGATTGATTCAGTATATACTAAGTAAAGATTTCATCAGTTTGCACCCACACAGAAACACAAAGTGTAAAATACTGTTTCAGTGCTAGTTATAGCATTACTTCACATTGGACAACACATTAAGGACAGATCCCACATGAGACGTAAGTATACAGTGACTCCTGAAGTTGATTTAACAATTTGACACTCTTGTTTATGGCCTCAGTAATCTCCCTAGGCTCTAGTCATGAGTTGCCAAGGCTATGGAAGCCTTTAGGGTTCGCTGACTTCAATCTTATTCCGACAGGGTCATAGTCAAAGTGGAGGTTCTCTCCTCCCTTCAGAGAAAGGTACCTCTTTCTTTGATGGCCCCGTTCTTTCCACTGGGATCTCACTCACAGAGATCTTTCATTTAGGTCTTCTTTTTTTTCCAAAGTGTCTTGGCTTTCCATGCCTAGAATATTCTCATGGGCTCTTGAGCCAGATCTGAATGCTTTAAGGGCTGATTCTGAGGCCAGAGTGCTATTTAGGACATCTGTCATTCTATGAGTCTGCTGTGTATCTCGCTTCCCATGTTGGATCATTCTCTCCCTTTTTGATTCTATCAGTTAGTATTAGCAGACACTAGTCTTGTTTGTGTGATCCCTTTGACTCTTAGACCTATCAGTGTGATCAATTGTGAACTGAAATTGATCACTTGGACTAGTGAGATGGCCTTGGTACATGCCACCTTGATGGGATTGTATTGGAATCCCCTGGCCTGTTTCTAACTCCATCATTTGGGGCAGTTCCGATTGAGCATGTCCCAAATTGTACATCTCCTCCCTCTCTTATTCCCACTCTTATATTTCACAGGGATCACTTTTCAGTTAAAATTTAAACACCTAAGAATAATTGTTTGTTAATTACAGAGTTCAACCAATAGTACTAGAATAAAAAAATTACTAAAATGGATAAAGTATTACATTGTACAACAACAGTCAGGACAAGAGCTGATCAAGTTACTGTTTCTCATAGTGTCCATTTTTCTTCAATAGGTTTCCCCTTTGGTGCTCAATTAGTTGTCACCGATCAGGGAGAACATATGATATTTGTCCCTTTGGGACTGGCTTAATTCACTCAGAATGATGTTTTCCAGATTCCTCCATCTTGTTGCAAATGACCGTATTTCATTGTTTTTGACTGCTGTATAGTATTCTACAGAGTACATGTCCCATAATTTCTTTATCCAAATGTATGCTTTGAATTCCCTGTGATCTTTTGCTGTGAGGTTCCCTTCGTTTATCTTCTTTCATGTTGATGGCCGTGTTTCTGTGTGGAACACATCTTTAAGTATCTTTTGCAGGGCTGGACGAGTGGCAACAAATTCTTTCAATTTTTGTTTGTTATGAAAGGTCTTTATTTCACCTTCATTCACAAATGAGAGCTTGGCAGGATATAATATTCTGGGCTGGCAAAAGGGAAGTAATTCCACACAGCTGAATGGAATTGGGGGTGGTTAGCAGGCGAATGATATACTCACAGGAGCCAGAGATCAGAAGCTCTTTCCCAAAGACCAGAGAAGGAATCTTTGCGGCCCTTTGTGTGCGCTGAGATTCTCCTGTAGTCTCCCACTGGGCTGCCAAGGCTACTGAACTGTAGCGTCTCTGGAGAGTACTCACATGAATTTGTGATTTCCGTGAGTTCTCTCCCCCACAGTCTCTTTTTTCACAGTCTCAGTTCATTAGCACCACACATTCATTAGGTTCTAATCTCCTGTTATTTCACCCCTCCCACCCAGAGTCAGGTTTTTCTGCTAGGCTCGGGGCCGGTGCCGACCCGAGGTCGCCCTGCTTATGACGTATTGTTCGCTCTAGGCTCCCTTTTCCGCTTCCCTCCTGGTATATCGGGCTATTGAGGTTCAGCTCACCTCGCGTTCCAGCGCTGGTGTGTTGAATCTGCTGCTGGTGTCCCAAACTGCGGGCTCCCACGCTCTCCACGCAGGTCCACTGTGAATCTCCAGTTTCTCTGCTGTTTCTTCCCCTACTCTTCCTTGAACCTGCAGTATCTCCACTTTTATTACATTGTCTCTCCCCAGACTATTGGTGTGCTCCCTTCCTATTCCGCCATCTTGCCGCTCAGTCTTTAATTTTCTGTCCCGGCCTTTTCTGTCAATTGGAGTTGTTCCCTAAGAAGCTGACACTTTGTCAGGTGTCATGGAAACACTTGCCTCTTTTGTAGAATTGCTACATTACTGAAGCTGTGCATAATAGTTCCTGGGTTTTATAGGAAGTATTTATGAATCTTTTCCATTTTGACTATTTAGTTTATTATTATAGCATCTATTGGTGTATTGGCTTTTTAGTTTATGTTTTTCTCCCAGTTCCAACAACTTTTCGATTTTTTATTTACAAAAACTTCACTCCCTAACACCTAATAATAAATAAGAAAAGTACTATGTTGCTATCCAGGGGTGGGCTATAAGTGATAACAAAACCTATAAATCAAAGAATAATCGCGTTTTACTTTGAAACTAAAGGCAGAAAGAGCTCTTGTGTTAGGCAGCTGTGGAAGAAGCAAAGAACACTGGCCTTTGAAAACAAAAATTTGATATATCTGAAATTTGCATATTATTTACTACATAATAGCAGCTAATCACTCAGTAACTCTAATCTTAAATTGCTTCATGGGTGAAATGGGGAAAATACTAACTTCTTTTGGGATTAAGAGCATAAAATAATATGTGAAAGTAATGTGTAAAAAACTGGAAATAGCAAATGGAAACAGAGTACATATACACAGTATACATCTCATCTCTATACTAAAAGATACATGAACAAACCATTGTCCTTGCTTAGACCTCTCAAAACAAAATAAGATTTTTAAAAGTTTGACTTCAATTTATCACCGCTCTACCTCTTGATTCCACGCTGTCAGGAGTCCTGGCTCAGAGTTTTGCCTTCGCCTTGTGCACTCGTGCAGCCTTGCTGCTGTTTGTAGCTTACGTAGCGCTTAACTCTGAGCCAGGCACCGTGCTTCTGGGACAGGGAGAGGAGATGCTCTCTTTGCCACCCTTCTTCTGCCCAGGGCTGAAGCGATCCTCAAATGGAAGAGCACCTTTACTGCAGTCCCGCCTGGTGACACCTGACCAGCTCCTTCCCCTTGGGTGTCTGGCAGACCTGGTCTCTGGTGATTCCTCATTCTGCAGCAGCGTGTGCTTGTCACAGCCGCAGCCCACAGTCAGAGGGGCGTGGGAAGCAGGATCTCTTCTTCATAGAACAGGGCACTCCCTGGTCTCCTGTCTGCCTCCTGCCTCCTTTCTTCATTTTTGGTGCACTTACCCTCCTCACCTGCACTGTCTTCCGGACAGGCCTGAGCTGTTGTGAGCATCTACCCAGTGACTGCTTACCCTGTTAATGGTATGACATCAGCTACATTCTGAACAACACAGCACCCGCAGTTTGTGGCCACCATCCCATTGCAGGGGAGGGGTGGCATGTGAGACTTATAACTGAAGTTTTTACAGAATCCACAAAAAGGCCTTGGTTCCCTAGGTCTCTGGATACCATCTTGTCTGATTCGAAGAGCCGAGCAGAATTGAGTCACTGGAAAATACTGAATAGAATAACTCTTCACAATATTGACTTTCATCCCTTCCTGCCTCTGACCACTCAGTTTTTAAGAATGAACAGCTTGGGGCTGGTGCTGTGGCATTGCTGGTAAAGCTCCTACCTGTACTGCCAGCATTCTATATGGAGGCCAGTTCAAGTTCTGGCTGTCTCACTTCCAATCCAGGTTCTGCTAGTGTGCCTGGGAAAGCAGCGGAGGATGGCCCAACATGGGAGACTAGAAGAGGTTCCTGGCTGCTGACTTCGGAATGGCCCAGCTCCAGCCCTTGCACCCATATGGGGAGTGAACTAGCAGATGGAATATCTTTCTGTGTCTCTTCCTCTCTCTCTCTGTCTCTCTGTAACTCTGCATTTCAAATGGATAAATAAATTAAAAAAAAAAAAACTTAGGGTCAGCATTGTGGCATAGCAGATTAAGCTACCTCCCTGTCAAGGGCCTGAGAAAACAGAGGGTAGCCCAAGTGGTTGAGCCCCTGCCACCCACAGGGGAGACCTGGATTGAGGTTCCGGCTCTTTCACCCTGGCCCAGCCCCGGCCATTGTGGCCATTTGGGAAGTAAACCAGCAGGTAGAAAATTCTCTCTCTCTCTCTCTCTCTCTCTCTCCCATCACTCTGCCTTCCAAATGAATAATATATCCTGTAAGAAAAGAACACCTTTAGGAATGGATGACAGTAGCTATGGTGGGGTTAGAGGACAGTGTAATACAGAAATAAAGGTATTTGACTTTTGAAGTTAGACTGCTGGAGATTGAGATACCAGCTCTGCTGCTTTTTTGTTTTCTTCTTTTTTTAAGATTTATTTATTTGTTTGGAAAGCAGAGTTAGACAGAGAGATCATCCATCTGCTGATTAACTCCCCCACATGGCTAGGCTTGGAGCCTGGAACTCCATCCAGATCTCCCATGTGGGTGGCAGGGGCCTGAGCACTTGGCCATCTTCCACCATTTCCCAGGTACATCAGCAGGAAGTTGTATCAGAAGTGGAGTAGTCAAGACTCAAACCCAGGCCCGTGTGGAATGCCAGGGTCACAGGCAGCTTAACCTGCTGCACCACAATGTCAGCCCTCTCCTGCTTTCTGATTGGATATGACTGGCCATTTGATATAATTATTTTTTAAATTTTACATAGGGAAATAAACCTGATATTGCTATTTACCTTAGGCTAGATATAAGAAGCCAGTGAGGTAATGTTTAGAGCATATAGCACAGAGCCTGATGACAGAGTAAACAGTAAGTAAACATTTGTTTTTTTTTTTTAAGATTTTTATTTATTTATTTATTTGACAGGTAGAGTTACAGACAGTGAGAGAGAGAGACAGAAAGGTCTTCCTTCTGTTGGTTCACTCTCCAAATGGCCGCAACGGCCGGAGCTGCGCTGATCCGAAGCCAGGTGCCTCTCTCTGGTCTCCCATGCGGGTGCAGGGGCCCAAGCATTTGGGCCATCCTCCACTGCTATCCTAGGCCATAACAGAAAGCTGGACTGGAAGAGGAGCAGCTGGGACTAGAACTGGTGACCATATGGGATGCCGGCACCGCAGGCGGAGGATTAACCTAGTGCGCCATGGCTCCAGCCCCAACATTTGTTCTTGATTGTTGCTATTATTGACCAGAAGTTCTTATGCACTGGATTGTGGTGTGCTGCATGCTTTAAATGTACACATTTACTACCTCAGGAGCTCCACAATACGTTCATCTCATATAATACCTCTGCCATAGGCCCTCTGAATATTTCTTGTAGGGGGGAATAGCATTTTGTGACCCCAGGGCCCCTAACTTTGCACAGAAAATATCTTTCAGTGATTTGTTAGTATCATGAATGAGTGAGCCTTTTCTAAAATTTTCAAGAGAGATCCTGGTAAATAAAGGGGTTCTTTCTCCTGTCAAACTACTATGTGGTCACTGACTGCATCAACAAACAGGGTTCAGTCACTCACTTCCTGTCCAAATTGAGGTCACTGAGTAGTGAACAACAGTTCCTGGGTAGCAGCCATCTGGTTAGTGAGGCTGACCCATTCGATGCCAGACGTTCAAGCCACCTCACTGCTCCTGTACAACCCACTGCTCCTAAACCAGGAGCTGTCAGAGACCGTGGTCAGCAGACGACACCTTAAATGGGGATGCCTTCCCTTTCCAGGGCCATTACCTGTAACTGTGCTTATACTTGGGACAGATGATTGCTGTACTTTTGTCTTGCTTGACTCAAACTTTTTTAAAATACTGTGCTGTCTTCTATTTTTCCATTCTTAAGAACTAGGGGAGTCTCATATCTGATTAAGATCCACATTCCAAACCCAAGAGGTCACAGAATCAGACAGAATCTTCCTGGTTGTCCCTCATAGCCACCAACAGAAAAATAATTAGCAAGAAATAGAAGCTATGAAATTCTCGTAGCAGTCACTCCTTTGGCTAACTTAGCCCTGTTGTTATTTTGAACTAGAAAGTTCTTTGCTATGGGAGCTGTTGTGTACACGAGATGATTTTGGCAGCATTCCTGACATCTGATGACATCAGAAGTCCAACGTTTATCCCAAAGGTGCCATTATTTGCCATGATATAAAGCAAATCCCATAACTACTCAGAACCTTAGTTTACCCACCTGTCAACATGGTTGTAGAAAATAAAGGTGCGTGTGTATATGTGTGTGTGTGTGTCTGTGTGTCTGTAAACACATTTAAAAACCAAAGTCGGAAGGGGGGCAAGCACGTGGTTTAGTTATTATGATGCCAGTTAAGACACCACTGTCCCACATCAGAGTGTTTAGATTCGATCCTTTGCTCTGAAAGTGCCTCTGGCTCCTGATTCCAGCTTCCTGCTAATGAAAACTCTGGGAGACAGCAGTGGTGGCTCAAGCACTTCAGTTCCTACCACCCACATGGGAGACCTGGATTGCATTCCCAGCTCTGTGCTTCCAGCTTCAGCCCCTTGGATGTTACAGGCATTTAGAGAGTGAATTAGCGAATGGAAGTGTTTTCTCTCTCTCCCTCTCAGTCGTTCCTTCCCTTTCTCTCTCTCTCTCTCTGCCTCTCAAATACAATCAAAGCACCTAACAAGTCTTGGTTTCTATGTTGTGTTACAGTAACTGGAACCAGACCTCCTTGGAGAAATGTCTGACTCTAGGCTGGGGGACGGGAGGTGCACAACATGATCTGGAACATCTTGTAATGCCAGAAAATAAAAAGAACTTAAAAAAAAAAAAAGAGCATAGTAATAGAAGTATGATAGGCCTCTCGATGGCCAAAGCTGGAACAAATTGAGAAGAGTAAGGAGTATTGGATTGTAACCCAAAGTATAAAATGAATATCAGTGATAGGGCCGGCGCTGTGGTGTAGCGGGTAAAGCTGCCACCTGCAGTGCCGGTATCCTATATGGGTGATAGTTTGAGTCTTGGCTACTCCACTTCCAATCCAGCTTTCTGCTAATGGCCTAGGAAAGCAGTAGAAGATGGCCCAAATCCTTGGGCCCCTGCACCCACATAGGAGACCTGGAAGAAACTCCTGGCTCCTGGCTTTGGATGGGCGCAGCTCCAGATGTTGCAGCCAATTGGGGAGTGAACCGTTGGATGGAAGACCTTTCTCTCTCTGTCTCTCTCTCTCTCTCTCTCTCTCTCTGCCTCTTCTCTCTCTGTGTAACTCTGTGACATTTGGATAAATAAATAAATCTTTAAAAAAATGAATACAGTGAATTTGATAGCGACAAATGATTGTTCAGATATAGAGAAGTGACTAATTTCCTGTGCCAAAAAAATTCCAGATAATTTATGCAGACATTTCACCTTCAAGGGAGTGGAACAAACTCCCCACTCAAGTATGGGATCCATACAATGTAAAAAGAAGGAATAGGGAATGGCAGTATGGGTGCCATCCATGTCCTAGCTTCTCCACTTCTGATCCAGCTCCCTAATGCACCTGGGAAAGCACCAGAAGATGGACCAAGTCCTTGGGTCCTTGCATCCACATGGGAGACCTAAAAGAAGTTCCTGACTCCTGTCTTTGGCCTGGCCCAGCCATTTGGGGAGTAAGCCAACAGATGGAAGATCTCTCTGTCTCTCTCTCGCTATCTCTATCTCTATCTCTATCTCTCCCCCCCCCCCACCAACTCTGCCCTTCAAATAAAATAAATTAATTAAAAAAAAAATAAAAGAAAAGAAAGTAAATTTACAGTGGAGAAACCTGGCAGATACTGCCCCAGCCAAGTGTTTAAGGTCAACATCAATAGTGATGGTGATTGTGTGCACCCTTGTTATGCTGTGATGAGAACAGCACTTCACCTTTATGGTCTTGCTCACAAAAACCCATAACCCCAACATAATCATGAGAACATGAGACAGATCCCAATTGAAGGACATTCCACCAGTACTCCTCAAGTACTTTGATCCATGCCACCTGCATGGGAGACCTGTCTTCTGTCTTTGGCCTGACCCAGGCCTAACTTTTTTGGGCATTCAGAGGGTGAACTAGGGATAAAATCTGTGTCTTGGTCTCTCAAATAAATTTAAAACAAAAATTTCTCTACATGCAGAAGTATGAAGCAAGACCCCAACCTTATACCTTACCCCAAAATCCACTCAAAGTGGATCAAAGACCTAAATCTATGACCTCATACCATCAAA
The DNA here is from genome assembly GCA_949820135.1 of Sylvilagus floridanus. Lineage (NCBI taxonomy): Eukaryota > Metazoa > Chordata > Mammalia > Lagomorpha > Leporidae > Sylvilagus > Sylvilagus floridanus. The sequence goes on along the minus strand of OX463227.1, from coordinate 53,368,923 downwards.
TTATTAGAGAACATTGGGGACCCTGTAAGACATTGGCATAGGCAAAGAGTTCTTGGAAAAGACCCCAGAAGCTCAGGCAATCAAAATCAAAATTGACAAATGAGATTTCATCAAGCTGAGAAGCTTCTGTACCACAAAAGAAGCATTCAGCAAAGTGAAGTGGCAACCAACAGAATGGGAGAAATTATTTGCAAACTATGCAACTGATAAAGGATTAATATCCAGAATATATTAAAGTGCTCAAGAAGCTCAACAACAACAAAACAAACAATCCAGTTAAGAAATGGGCAAAGGACTTGAACAAGCATTTTTCAAAAGAGGAAATCCAAATGGACAACAGACACATGAAAAAATGCTCAAGATGACCAGCCATCAGAGAAATGCAAATCAAAACCAAAATGAGGTTTCACCTCACTCCCAATAGAATAGCTTTCATATAGAAATCAACAAGAAACCAATGCTGGTGAGGATGTAGGGGAAAAGGTACCGTAGTCTTCTGTTAGTGAGAATGTAAACTGGTGAAGCCACTGTGGAACACAGTATAGAGATACCTCAGAAATCTAAATATAGAGCTACCATATGACCCAGCCATCCACTCCTGGAAATTTACCTGAAGGAAATGAAATGAGCATATAAAAGAGTTATCTAATATCTCATGTTTATGGCAGCTCAATTGAGAATAAATAAGATATGAAATCAACCCAGATGCCTGTCAACTGAAAACTGGATAAAGAAATTATCGGATATATACACCATGGAATACTACACAGTAGTTAAAAAAAAAATGAAATCCTGTCATTTGCAACAATGTAGATGCAACTAGAAAACATTATAGTGAAATAAGCCAGTCCCAAAAGGACAAATATCATATGTTCTCCTTGATCGTAATAGAGTACCTAAAAGCTATAAACGTAAAATTGACACTTTGAGAAGTACTACTTTTGAACAGCCCTTGTCTTTTCTGTTGAGGAACAGTGTTTTTATCATACTATTTGTTGAACTCTGTTCTTAGTGTAGGCTTAATCTTATGAGTATAGATTAATTAAAAATAGATCTTACCGAAAAATAAGAATGCTATAGGAGAACGAGGAAGAAGGATGGGCGTGTGAGTGGGAAGGAGGGCAGGATGGAAAGAATCATTGTGTTCCTAAATTTGCATATATAAGGAATACATGAAGTTTATATACCTTAAATAAAAGGTTTATGGGGAGAAAAAAGGAGAGCTATTTAATGATTGCCTTCAAATCTTTACTGTATTTTATTTGGGATAAAATATTTAATGGTGATAAGTGATTATGTAGCTCATTGCTGAGTGTTGAAATGATTGGTACCACTGAAACTTAGACATAGACCCTGATTTTGTTGATATATATACTACAGTGCTTGCAAACACCATATTAGTCATAAAATGTTTTGAATATCACCTTTGGAATAGGCAAAAAAAAAAAAAAAAAAGAGGACTGACGCTGCCTTTTTGAATTTGTAAGAGAAATCTGGATCCAGGAAATTTAGAGGGTGTCTCCTAGTCCAAAGTGTGACATTATTAACTCACTTCTAGTGGGTACATAGAATGACTACTAGCTGACTAAACTCAATATTTGGTCTTGTTTATTTCATGATGTTCCAAAAGCAAAGAATAAATTATTTTGTAAATCTTTAAAGAACATCCTTAGTGCTTTAAATAGTATGGGATGAGATAATATCATTCATGACATGGAAAATTAAAACTTTTAAAATTAAGAAATTCCTGGGCCAGCACTATGGTGTAGTAGGCTAAGCCTCTGCCTGCAGCACCTACATCCCATATGGGCACCAGTTCATGTCCTGGCAGCTCCTCTTCCAATCCAGCTCTCTGGTACGGCCTGAGAAAGCAGAAGATGACCGAAGTGCTTGGGTACCTGCACCCACATGGGAGAGCCAGAAGAAGCTCCTGGCTTCTGGCTTCAGATTAGCTTAGCTCCAGACATTGTAACCATATGGGGAGTGAACCAGCGCATGGAAGACATTTCTCCCTGCCTCTCCCTCTCTCTCTCTGTAACAATACCTCTAAAATAAATAAACAAAATCTTAAAATTAAGAATTTCAAATGTGGACTACAGCTGATAATAATGTATCAATATTATTTGATTAATTATGATAAGTGTACCATAATAATGAAAGGTGTTGTTATAGATATTAAATGTGAAATTTTTAGAAACTATGTACTATCGTTATATAACTTTTTATATAAAATTATTCCAAAAGTTTATAGAAAAAGGTAGGTTAATAATGCTAAAGCAGTATCATCATAGGTAGTAGCTATTTTATCCAGAAGGACATCATTAAATTCTAGTATATAATTTCCTTAGTTTTAGAAGTTTGTTCATGGGGTCTTTTCCCAGCTTTTAGTGATGTTTGATGTCTTTATCAGTCATACCTCATCTCTTCCCCCAACTTACTTGGAGCAGTCTTAGGTTTCTAACTAAACAGGCTGAAGAGTAACACACACTTTCTTGAAATAAATCCCCTGGCAGACCATTTTCACTTTCTCCTGAGGAAATCCACATGCACTCCCCTCTCTACTGCCACCCCCTAAGGGCAACCACTCTTTCAGATTACAGGTGCTTTCTTCCAACCAAAGTCTGGAAGCCTCTCTATTTGGATTGTTTGTCTTGAGGGGGAATAGAGGCAGCTGAGTAGGTACCACGATATTACCCTTTATACCTGTGGAATGAAGCACAAACCTGATCAGCCGGTAATGCAGTTGGATGTGTGCAGGATAGGAACATAGAATAAGGGGATCCTTCACAGTGGTTTGCTCACTGCACGTAAAATCTTAGAGAGATAATATATGTAGTACATGAAAAACGAGTTTGATGTAGATAAGTAGAACTAGTTACATATGTGATGTTTTGCCTTCCTGGCTGAATCATACCTGTGCTGTTAGAACTTATTTTTATCATCTTTATTTCAGTGAATGGCATTGTTTATTCATTCTACCCATACAGTCCTGTATGTGTTTGAGCATTATTTATTTTAGGAATTGATTTTAGGACCACTCCATTGTGTACATAATAGGATTCTGTAACCTCTTGGTGACAGAAGATTCACCAATCAAGTTTCCCTGATGTGACCAGTGACTTTTATGAAATTGCCTCAGTAACGCCTATCAGTTCTGAGCACCTCAGTAAAGTGAGCATTTTCCAGAGTCAAGTTTGCTGATGGTAACAAGAGTGTCATTTAACATAAAAATAATAATGTAAACAACATGTGCTCACCACTCTCCAAAATGTTCTTATCACTTACACTTATTTGACATTCCACTCGACCCAGAACATGGAGAAGGTGATATATAGCCACTTCAGACAGGTGAGGGCACAGAACTAGAACTGAAACAGGTATAAAGCCTTAGGCATATGATTCTAGGAGGTGTGTTTCACCCCTAGTGTACACTGCAGCCTTGGCATGCTTTCATAATTATAATTATCACTTATTTTTAAACTGCTCTATTTCCGGACCAAATCATATTTGCTTGTTATTTTGATCCAAATGCCACACTGTAGTTTTTACCCAGCCACAGCTGATAATTTTAGAACCATGGACTTAAGTTAACTTACACCTAGAGGAGAGCTGGCCAATAGAACTTCCTGTAGTGATGAAATAGTCTCCATCTGTCCTGTTCATTGTGGTAACCACCAGCCACGTGTGGCCCTAGGCACTTGGAATATGGCTGGGATGTGGCAGGAATAGACTTTTAAATTTCATTTAATTTTTCTTAATTTAACTTGAAGTAGCCACATGTGACTAGTGACCTGCTGGAGTACAACAAGTGTAGACATTGTAAGACTCCTGTCATGACACAGGTTCCTCTTATACATGAGGTCTTGGCATTGCTTGTGCATGCTTGCCCATTCTTTATGAGAAAAATATTTTTTTGAGAATATGCTCAGGATATTTGGAATACATAGCTCACTAGCAGGACAAAGTTTGTTTTAAAATTTTCCCCACTTATATCTAAAACTGAAACATCTTAAACTCAGCACTATAAAATGAAACTCACTGAGTCTAGTTCACATATTCTTTTTTAGGGGAAAATGAGGAGAGTGATCCAGTATGTCCTCAATTCTACCTTTAAGAGTCTGAACCTTTAGAAAGTTATTATTGGCAAGAGGTTTCTTTCTTTAATTCTGAAAACAAAGAGCTATTTTCTTTTACAGATACAAATCTGTTATTTGATGCCTACTAAGTCTAGTGACACTTTAAATCCAAATGAAGAGATATTTACAGAGCTAGGCAAAAATCCAATCACATGGTGTTTCCATGAGGCTAAAATGAAATTCCGAGATTATAGTCTGGGAAAAGGGAAACTGTGGTTTGGGAATTCATAAATGCGTTCCAGATAAACCTTAAAATATTAAAGCAATGAAAGCTGCTGTTTCCATTACTGTTGTTAAATTGAACAAGTACATTGAGAAGATAGATGGAAGAAACCAGGAAAAGTGAAAATTCCCAATTACCTAACATTTCCTTGACTGTAAAATCAACAGGGAGTAAGGAAAGTTCAGGGGTAACAGGTATTATTACTAGGAGAAATTAAGAAGTGCTGAAAAGCAGGAGCGGGGGAAGAGGAAGACTTTCTCCTAAGAAGCTTTTTCTCCTCCTAATGTGTTGACTTCTTAATGCCAGTGTTTTCTCATTAAGTTTAATAGACAACTTTTTTCAAGGTTTATGAAATTAGGAAAGCACTTCTTATACTGAAAGGTAGGGAATAGTAAGATTAATCTAAAATATTTTATTCAAATTTGATTATACTAAATTTCCAAATACTTGCCTTTCTTTACTTTCCCAGTCTAACAACTGGGGCCTGCATTGTGCTACAGTAAGTTAAGCTACTGCCTGCAATGCCAGCATCCAATATTGGTGCCAGGTCAAGTCCTGGCTGCTCTACTTCCAATCTAGGTCCCTGCTAATGCACTTGAGAAAACAGCAGAAGATGGCCTTGGGCTTCTGTACCCATGTGGGAGACCTGGATGAAGTTCCAGGCTCCTGGTTTAGACCTGGCCCAGCCCCGGCCATCGTGGCCATTTGGGAAATGAACTAGCATACAGAAGATATCCCCGTCTTCCCTGCTGTCTCTGTAACTCTGCCTTTCAAATAAATAAAATAAATCTTAAAAAAAAAAAAGAACATGAAAGATCTCTCTCTGTTTCCGCAACTCTGCCTTTTAAGTAAGTAAATAAATCTTTAAAAAATAAAAGTAGAGGCTGGTGTTGTGACATAGCATGTTAAGCCTCCACCTGCGCCACTAAAATCCCATGTAGGTGCTAGTTCAAATCCCAGCTGCCCCACTTCTGATCGAGGGGCAGAAGATGACCCAAGTGCTTGGACTCCTATATCCACATGGGAGTGCTAGAAGAAACTGGGCTCTTGGCTTCAGCCCCAGCCATTGGGACCATTTAGGGAGTGAACCAACAGATAACTCTTTCTCTGTAGCCCTGCCTTTCAGATAAATTTTTAAAATAAAATAAATTATTATTTCAGTTTTTATTATTACTATTAAATTATTGTTAAATATGTTCGTATTTTTAGCTAAAGGAACTTTGCTTGTCATCCAGAAGCTTTTTCAAGCTCCCTTCCAGCCAGAATTCCCTTTCCTCGAAAGACATTTAATACCACAGATTAATTTTGTCTGATTTTTAACTTTATGCAAGTAGAACTATTCAGTATGTATTTTCTTGAGTTTGGCTTTCTTTTCCTCGACATTATTATTATCCTGCAATTTTATCTCTGTTATTGAATGTAACAGTCATTCATTTTCATGGCTACATAGCTTACCATTGTGTAACTACAATTTGCTGACCTATTCTACAGTTACTGGTAGATATTTGGGATAATTTAATTGGGGACAGTTATTAAAATATGCTTCATGAACATTATTTTCATCTGTTACTTTATACACTTATTTTCATGTGACTCTTACATCTGTACCTGAAAGTGAAATTGCTACATTTTAGAATAATCGTGTGTGTGTTTTCAGTTTGAGTAGATATTGCCAAACAGTTTCTCAACATATTCTGAAGTGTAGGAGACTTCTAAGCATCTTATATTCACAGTATCCTCACCAATACTTGATCTTCTCAGTATTTGAATATTTTGTCACTGTATTTCTGCAAAGATGATAATTAACTTTTGGAGAAAACCAGTATCTAGCTGCTCTATGATTTCAGACACCTCTACATAGGCACAATGATATCAAATGTACCTACTCCCAACTTTCCATAGGCCCATTCAAAAAAACCATTGAAGGCAGTGGCGTTTGACCTAGTTGACTTCAGGCAATATAATTTACAATTGAGTATGGCAGTGAAACAGTTGAGCCTGAAGATTGTTCACAGGAAAAAAACTCTTTAAGTGTTCACGGTACTGGAATTTTCCAGGTGCTCCCAGGGTATTTGGTGAATTTTATAATAAGTTATTTTGACATAAATTTCCCCAATTGAATTTCACATCTTGGGGGTACGTGGAGAGGTACTTGCTTCATTTTCAGTTTTGTGTTTGGAAATTATAAAAGAAATGGAAAATAGTGACCGATAAGGACTCAACGAGGTGCTTTACTATATTAATGATCTGGAAAATACAAGATAAAGTAAAATTTATCACTGAACACATTGGCAAAACTTAAAGATATAATGATATGCTACAACCATCATGAAAGGAAACCCAGTTTGACTATTAAGACTAGAAATGTGGATATGTATTAACCCAACAGTCTTACTTGTAGGTATAAGCCCTAAAGAAATACATATGCACAAGAAATTGTACATAATGATCATAATGGTAATTATTCCAGAATTTGTCATAATGAAAAACACTGTCATTAAAACAGTGATATAGTCATATACTGGATTACTGTGCTATGATTTAAAAAATGAAGTTTTTCTGAAAGTGAGCTTTGTGCAGGAAGGAAATTTTTATTCATTTTGTGTCTTCAGCAACTTGAGCAGTGTATCATATATAGATGATTAGTTGTTGACCACATCTGTAAGTACATAGGTAGATTTCCAAGTTAGGCTATTGTTGAGTGAACAAAGCAAATTGCAGAAAATGTGTACTGTAAAATATATATGCATGTAACTCCATAAAAACAAAAGTGTGAATTACATGTGTGCATTTTGGTGTGAGCTACATGTGTGTATATGTAACTCTACAGAAACTTATCTGGAAAGTTACACTAAAATGACAATAATGATGCCCTTTAGGGTAAACATGAAAGGAACCAAAGTTTGGTAGTAATATTCTGAAAAATCTTCAGATTTTTAAAATATTTTAAAATTTGGAAAAGGCTAATGCTTTCATTTATTACTTGCATAATTATAAGATAATCCTAAAATTACATTTTATAATAGCAAGATGATTTCCTTGTTATCCACTAATTAAAACTTTTTAGTGAGTCAGGAACTCCTTCCTTGGAGCCCCACAGTCTCCACACAGTCTTGCTAGAGCTAGGCTTTCCAAAGGAAATCTTTCAATACATGGAATAAATTGAAAGGAATAAAAAAGCTGTCCAAGATTTTGTATATTCTTTAGGAATAGCTGTTTGTGTAGTGTCCATTTTTGTATTAACAGGAAACATAAACATTTTTCATGTTCTCTGAGTGCATTTACACATCTTTACAAAAATGCTGTGAGATATGTTAATAAAGGAGATAACAATAAAGTTAATGGACAGACTAAAAGGAACACAGAATGAGAGTAGGATTTTCATTCTGTCATGGTTTTTTTCCTCAGTGTGTAGCAATAAGCAAGTCAACCTCATTTTCCTGTACACACTGTGAGGAGCCTGGGTTTTATGATCCCTAAAGGCCCAGTGGCCACCACAGGGTCCTCTGTGAGACGTGATGATAAAATGGAGCAGTGTTTTGCTGCCCACTGGCACAATCCAGTGTTTTGCCTTGGAAGTAACAAAAAGGGGAACTTCCCCACGTCTCCCTCAGTTGGATTTTTAAAGTTTTTTTCATAGCAAAAATTTATTTTCAGAATATGTTTTAAAGGTGTGTGACAATTCCATAAACAAAATCTTGCATTTGAGCCCCGACAGGGCAAGTGCATGATGCAGTGTGGCCCATTGCATTTCATGGATAATTAACTGCACATACTAAAGCAAGAGGGAGCTTGAAGAAACAAAAATAGCTGTAACAGGTACTTACTGTGTGCCCAGGACTGTGCTAGATCCTTTACCTACAGCATTGTGTTTAATCTACACAGGTACCTGTTGGGGTAGGTCCTGTTGTCATTTTACAGATAAGCCAGCAAAGTCTCTGAGTGACTAAATCATCTTACCATTTAGATTACATCACTGAGACTTGGATCTGGACAGATTTGAATCCATGCCACCCAGAAACATTCGCAACCACATCCTACAATGTACTTGCCTCCGTAAGTCTACTCTGCTACAGAACTGTTCTGTCCTGTGGAGCTCTTTCAGAAGGAACGGATAACCTCCCTGTTAAATCAGTAGCATCAGCCTTTTTCTATTGAAGTCATCTGCATATCATGAATTCTTTTTCCCATCCCTCATACCACTCCATAATGATTTAATTTGCTGGCTTGAGGCTTTTAGATTACACTCTATTTGAAGCTTTTAAATAGATTTGTTATCTAGAAGGAAAAACATTTTCTTTGTCATAACGTTTGGATGAACTGTTATTGATCATCTATGAGGTCTGCAGTTTCTGTTTCATTCACATTTTTCTTCACTGAATACACATAGCCCATTTAGTGTTTATGGCTAACATCTGCTAAACAATTGTGAGTTAAATATTTGCCTCAATGAAACTGAATTTTTAATGTTTCCTCTTGGATATTGAACAATTCTGGGGTTTCAGATTTTCTGGATTTATGTTGACAGCTCTTTTCCTTGCAAAAAGAAGTAATTTGATTACTTACATGATATGCTTTCATAACAAACTTTATTCCTAGGTCAAAAGAAGGTCAGTGTAGTTTTTAATAAGTAGATAGGTTACTGCAGTGTTGTTTCATTTGGATCCTCCGGGTAGGATCTGCCTTAATAACTGTAAGTGCTGTCTGCCTACAGCAAATCTGTCTTGCTTTATCCTGAATATTGGAGGTGTGCACTAAATACACATCAGCACTCAGATTTGCACTAGTGTTCCCAAGAACCTTAGCCTAGAGATGCCACCTAAAATGTATGAATAAGTGGGCCTCACTTAAATGAGTAGAAATGAAGTTTACCATTGAATAGAAAAGAGGAAATGGTTTATTAAGCCACACAACAGTGTCACTATGATTTCAAGGGAGTATGTTTAACCTCCTTAAGCGAACAAATTTGGATTGTTACCTTTATTGAAGGTGTCCTGTGTGTCCAGAATGCAGTCACTACAATGACACAAGGAAAATGGCTTCTGTGGATCTTTAGTGGAAGATTAAAAAACCTATTTCACAATAATGAACAACTGAGAAAAATATATGCACAGGAGTTGGAATGTGTGAGGTAGAATATACATACTTTGCATTTTCACTGAAGAGAGAAAACTATAAAAAGTAGGAATTCAGCTAACCATTCAAAGCAGACTGAAACTCAGAAAAGCGAAGAAATCAGTTTTGAGATAACGGCATCAAGTTGATAGCGAACAGCAAACTTCTGAGCAAAAGCACTGCAGGAGAAGTAAATGCATTCATTTGTCCAGGCAGTAAGAACGACTTTCACTTCCCCTCCTCCCAGCAGGGACCCTCCTCCCAGACTTCTCTGCAAGTTCACTCCCTACCTTCTGCTGAGTTTCCTTTTCTCCTGCTCACAGCCTGCTGAACTCCCTGACTGACCACAGGCTAATCAGAAAATGTGTGGAACATTTCATATTATGGAACAACTTCCGTGGATTTAAAAAACATTTTGTACCAAAGTAAAATTAATTTTAATTCCATTTTCTCTATGAACTTTTTAAAGTACCTTATCCCCTTAAGGTTGAGACTGTCTCACAGGTAGGAACAATGTCATCATCCTATCCTCTGTGCTATAATAGAAACTGGCCCCAACTAGACAGTCAGTGAATCATGTGTGTGTTTTGTTTTTAAAGATTTTATTTATGTATTTGAGAGGCAGAGTTACAGACAGAGGGAGAGACAGAGCCAATCCAAAGCCAGGAACCAGAAGCTTCTTCTGGGTCTTTCACGTGGGTGCAGGGGCTCAAGCATTTGGGTCATCTTTTGCTGCTTTCCTAGACCATAAGCAGAGAGCTGGATCAGAAGTGGAGCAGCCAGGACATGAATCAGTGCCCAGATAGGATGCTGGCACCACAGGTGGAGGCTTAACCTACTACACCACAGCACCGGCCCCTGAAACATGCGTGTTTTTTTTAACTCAATTTTCTTTTTTTTTTTTTTGGACAGGCAGAGTTAAGACAGTGAGAGAGAGACAGAGAGAAAGGTCTTCCTTTGCCGTTGGTTCACCCCCCAGTGGCCCCTGCGGCCGGCATGCTGTGGCCAGCACACCGCGCTGATCCGAAGGCAGGAGCCAGGTGCTTCTCCTGGTCTCCCATGCAGGTGCAGGGCCCAAGCACTTGGGCCATCCTCCACTGCACTCCCAGGCCACAGCAAAGAGCTGGACTGGAAGAGGAGCAACTGGGACAGAATCCGGTGCCCCGACCGGGACTAGAACCCCGTGTGCCAGCGACGCAAGCGGAGGTAGCCTAGTGAGCCTCGGCGCCGGCCCTGAATCATATGTTTTAAGAGAAAGATTTTCTCTATTTACCTTTCCTATTAACATCAATAGAGTCTACATCTATAGCAGTAAATATTTTGCTTTTCATTGTAGACAAATCTTCTAAAGAGAGAAAGCATAAAAATACATTTCAAACATTTAGGGGGCCGGCACCACAGCTCAGTTGGCTAATCCTCCGCCTATGGCACTGGCAACCCAGTTCTAGTCCCGGTTGGGGTACCGGATTCTGTCCCGGTTGCTCCTCTTCCAGTCCAGCTCTCTGCTGTAGCCCAGGAAGGCAGTGGAGGATGGCCCAAGTGCTTGGGCCCTGCACCCACTTCGGAGACCAGGAGAAGCACCTGGCTCCTGGCTTCAGATCAGCGCAACACCGATACTTGTTGTATTGTTAGATGGGAAGGATGCAGCATGAAAGAAGTAAAAGAAGTAAAGCCAGAGAAGAAAAGAAAAAGAATATTCTCTGGAAGCCAGCCTTCCGCAAGTATTGTCTGCCAGGTTCCCACTGTGTTTTCTACCTGACACGGTGTCAGGTAGAAACACGTGTCAGAGTCTCCACGGTATGTCAGGCACTGGAGACCACTGTGCCCCTGCACTTCCTCTGCTCCGTGCCCCATAAGTAATTACAGTAGAATGAAAGCTAAGCTTCCATAGCTGGTCGATTTTAGTTATTTATGTTAATTTAAGAGCTGAATTCAGCACACATGTGCATGCAATAAAATGCTATCAGCATTCTGTTAGGGTACATACTGTGGAAGAAAAATCAGGTTATAGGAAACAGTGAAAGTTGTATTCCATGTCTTTTGTTTTTAATTGAGCACTGAAGTCCTCTGTGAGGGACAGGTTTCTCTTAGACATTTCTAGTAAAGGAACCCTAATTTCTAGCTTGTGATTCTTTTGTTCCTGCTATTGTTTCTGGTCTCTTGTACCACAAAGCTAGAGAAGTCAATGGTAACTTTTTATTTTTTAAGAAACAGCATTGGCACTTCTCTGAGTCTGTTCTGCCTGGAGGTATCCCATTAGAGCTCTGTGTTTTTCCAGTTTTCTTCTCTGGAGGAGGTGGAAGATTTCATTTCAGGATAACAAATCAGTGGGCCAACTTCTGGTGAAAAGAAAACCCTCTGAGATGGTTCTGTGCCTGGCAAATAGGTATGGTCTTCAAAGAGTTCATGGGAAACGTGAATTGTGAAAAACTATTTTTGAAAATTATTTCAAAAATGTTTGAACCAAAATAAACTCACCTTTTAATTCCACTTTCTGTGAACTTTCTAATGTACCCTAATATATTTTAAAACTACTTGACACATAATAATTAAAAATAATAAAATATTTGTAATGAAATTATAATTTTTGGAGCATTTGCGACAAAATCTAAAGTGTATCTCTGGCCAGCGACTTGGCTCACTTGGCTAATCCTCCGCCTGTGGTGCTGGCACCCCAGGTTCTAGTCCCGGTTGGGGTGCCAGATTCTGTCCCAGTTGCTCCTCTTCCAGTTCAGCTCTCTGCTGTGGCCCAGGAGTGCAGTGGAGGATGGCCCAAGTGCTTGGGCCCTGCACCCGCATGGGAGACTGGGAGGAGGCACCTGGCTCCTGGCTGCAGATCGGCATGGCAACGGCTGTGGCAGCCATTTGGGGAGTGAACTAACGGAAGGAAGACCTTTCTCTCTGTCTCTCTCTCTCACTGTCTAACTCTGCCTGGCAAAAAAAATAAAAATAAAGTGGATCTCTGAATCTAGCTCCTCAAACCTGCCCCAGGTTTTATTGAAGGAATCATTAATTTGTGGCGAAAGGAAAACATCCCTGTTTCTTGTGTAGCTGATTTGTAAGACTTTATTTAGTCAATGGTGTCTTTATTCATATCAAGTAAAAGCTCTTTCGCTCTTTTTGATGATATCATCATGTCATCATATGCATTTTTTGGATCTTCCTACTTCCTCTGGTTTTCACAAGGAAAAATATTGCCAGCCGTTAGCTCTTAGCTCTGGACTTGCAGTGTCTTGCTGTGGCCCCCGCTGTTGGTAAATTAACAAGCAGTCCAAGTCAACCGGGAAACATTTTATTCAGAGACTAAAAATAAAACATACCAGAGTCGTAAAGGCAGTCATAAAAGCAGATTTAGATTTGCCATAAAAGTATGTAGATTTCTAAGGAGATGGCTGAGTGAATGTCACATCCCTCTTCTGGATTGTAAAGTATATTTTGGTGTAAAACATTTTGAAACTCAAGAATTTTTTTTCAAAATATGCATTTTCTATGAATTTTTAGAAGACCCTTCCTGTGCATGGATTTCAAAAAATTTTTGCACAAAAATAAACACTTTTTCATGCCATTTTCCCCGAACTTTTTAAAGTATTTCCATATAGACATTTTAAGATATAAAATTCTTTTTTAGTCCATGAGCTGTAGTTTACTAACCTCTGGTCTTTATAGTCATTTGTTGAGTCTTACCTAGTAGCTCTGTGTGAACATATGCTTACTATTACAATTATTAATCCCCAATGTTTGCCTGATATCAGAAATGTAAACATGAATGTAAAAAAATCCTTTTCTAAAAGGTCTTACAGCCTTAGAAGGAAGAATACATAAAGGTATTTTATGTATGTGTTGACTATAGTATAGTGTGAGGGCTGTCGCCGATGTCTAGAAGCGGCATGACTGGGTAAGGGCACTTCTGAGTGCTCCACACAGAACATAACCTTGTGAGAGGCCTCAGAAGTTCAGGAAGCAGAAGAGGGAAAGCAGTGCATCTCCCTTGAAGGGGATACTAGTCATTCCTTAGCGCAGGACATTTATGGGTGGGACAGAGGTTCCTACTCACTGAAAGATCTGTTTTCAGATGGTGGTGTAGATAACCTCTGCTCACTGACTTCAAAGAACTTATATAGATTCTGCAGAAACACAGAAGTTAATTTTTTATAATTATTGTCCCATAATTACAGAGCTAAACAAATATACCAAAAGCATTTGCCTACTTCTTCTGAACACAGATTGTAAAAGGCTGTGGTCACTGGGTAAGTTAGAAATGAAAACACCTACATTTGGACATGTAAATGTCAAGGTTTAGTGGACTAGGATTCATGCGCACTCTGTTCCATTGCCAGATTTGTTACTTAATGTAATTTTGAGAAAAATCTATGGTCTGTGCTTAATCATCTTTAACATGAAGGGTTGAAGGAGATTATTTTTTTCCTTTAAAAAAAAACCTTATTTATTTGAAAGACAGGATTATAGAGAGAGAGGAAGAGACAGAGACAAAGAAGAGAGATGCCATCCTCAGGTTGAAGGAGACGATTTCTAAGGCACCTTCAGGTTCTAGATATGACTGTAATTAAAATGCATATTGAGGAGTAGCAGCACTAGCTAAGAAATTATGGGATATGTACACCAGGAAATACTACACAGTGGTAAAAAAAATGAAATTTTGTAGCAAAATGCATGAATCTGGAAACATCATACTTAGTGAAATAAGCCAGTCCCAAAGGGACAAATACTATGAGTTCTCCCTGACCTGTGATAACTAATAGAGCACCTACAAGGCAGTCTGCACAAGTGAAATTGACACTTGGAGAAGCAACGACTTGAACAGCCCTTGTCTTGACTGTTGAGGAACGGTTTGTTTTTCCATGCAAAAGGTCTTAGTTGTTATATTTTGGAGAACTAATTCTTAATTCAAGCATTACATTAGAACTACTTGGGGAGCTTAAAAAAATGTCATGGCCCCATCTCAGACCAGTTAAATCAGAATCTTTGGGGTAGAGCACTAGCATGTGAGTTAAGTTACAGAAACAAATCAGATATTGTCAAAAAGTAAATTTTATAAGTTATGTTTTTCAGTTCATTGTGTACTCCATTTTCTAATTCTTACTGAAATTCCTTCTCAAAGCATTATATTCACCATATATATTTTCATTTTACTAAATCTCGATTTTTGTTATTTGCCAAATAAAGGTATAAATCACATACATTTAAACCACATAATGACCCTAAACTGAAAATTATTTTTTAAATTACATTTTTATTTCATCCTTAGGCCCCTATAAATAAAAAAAGAAAATCATCTCTTTCTATCTCCAAAAACAATTACAATATTTCTTCGCCAAGGGGGGACCTTTTTTTATTTTTTTCAAAAAAATTATGTTATCCCCACAGCAAATACATTAAATATTTCCTGGCTAAACATGTTAGGTGTTCACTACCATGCTGTCATATAACTTGTCAAGGTTGTAAATATTTAAGTCCCTCCTAAATCATATTCTGCAGAGGAAACAACTTTAGGCTGTAGTTGGAGACAGACAGCGAGGAGTTAGCATCTTCTGTGACCCCCACAGTGGTGGTACCGATACCAAGAAAAGTGCTGACTTACTCAGTGATGTTAGAAATAGTGATGAGGCATAATTGTTAAACTAAAATGGTCTTTTAATATTCCAGTTGTACTAATTTCCTTTTACCACAAGAGGTCCCTAAATCCTGATTGGTACGTGCAAGCCATCGTATGTGCGTATCACAGTCACAACATGTGGCTGTTATTTCTGTGACTCCATGTGAACCAAAATCTTAATGCAGGCGGGCTAGACTTCTGTTCTACCAAGTGCTGAGAATTTACTTTCTGTCCCAGCTGGACACAGAAAAACACTAGCATCTAAGAATATAAGAGGGATAAAAAGGCTAGAAAGTGAGTTGTGTGGTGTGGCAGTGAAAGACAGTTCCTTTAGAGGTTAAGTGAAAAAACAGACTGCTTTGTGAGTTAAGAACAAGTAAGACCAGTCTGCTTCACCTCCGGTCTGAATTCTCGGTCTTGTCCTAGCATTCTTAATGTCGTGGTATCATAATGAAACATGATTTCTTTGTGGGATACAGATAAAAAAAAATAGAAGGATATTTTGGGTGGGAAGACTGGGATGAAACATGTACCAGGTTTTTGTCACTCTGGCTTTGGTTATGTCTAAATCATATTGTCACTTTGAATGTGCATAACCACAAATATCCCTGAGCCTGCCCTTCACTAATTTAGGTATTGCTCCCTTGTCTGCCCCTTGCCAAGCAGAAAGATCTATTTCTTGCCTCCAAGATTTGAAATCTCTTTGGGAGATAACTTAATGGGCAAGTATAATTCACTGTAGTATGTTCAGCATACCTCTTGCTTTGGTTTAGTAGCTTGATCTATTTCAGTAACAAGATAAGTACACATTTGTGTAATTATTTCCTGTTCCTTTAATGGTTTGAGGTTAGAAGAAGGCGACAGTAATATTTAACCAGGGGGGCCCGCGCCGTGGCTCATGTGGTTAATCCTCCACCCGGGGCGCCGGCATTCCGTATGGGCTCTGGGTTCTAGTCCCGGTTGCTACTCTTCCAGTCCAGCTCTCTGCTGTGGCCCAGGAGTGCAGTGGAGGATGGCCCAAGTGCTTGGGTCCCTGCACTCGGATGGGAGACCAGGAGGAAGTTCCTGGCTCCTGGCTTGGATCGGCGCAGCACCAGCCTTGGTGGCCATTTAGGGGGATGAACCAACGAAAGACCTTTCTCTCTGTCTCTCTCTCTATGACTCTACCTGTCAAATAAAAAAAAAAAAATACTGGCCGGCGCCGTGGCTCAACAGGCTAATCCTCCGCCTTGCAGCGCCGGCACACCGGGTTCTAGTCCCGGTCGGGGCGCCAGATTCTGTCCCGGTTGCCCCTCTTCCAGGCCAGCCCTCTGCTGTGGCCCAGGAGTGCAGTGGAGGATGGCCCAAGTGCTTGGGCCCTGCACCCCATGGGAGACCAGGATAAGCACCTAGCACCTGGCTCCTGCCATCGGATGAGCGCGGTGCGCCAGCTGCAGCGCGCCGACCGCGGCGGCCATTGGAGGGTGAACCAATGGCAAAAGAAGACCTTTCTCTCTGTCTCTGTCTCTCACTGTCCACTCTACCTGTCAAAAAAAAAATACTTAACTAGGGAGCCACTGACCTTTCATAGTAGGCCAACCATTGGGTCTCTATTTATACAAAGCTTATCTATTTTTTTGTTCATTTTCAAACTTGTGATCAAAGCAAGGACATGCTTATTATTACTTTAGAATGTAGCCTTCTATTATTAAACTATTATGTTTGCACTCTTCTGAATTAGGCTTATTAATGGATACTAACAAGTAATCTTTTTGAAAATTTAAAATACAGTATTTGAATAAATACCCTTTTTTTCTTTGGATATGGTAACAGTAACTTTTTAATAGTAACATACTTTCACCACTAGATGGCACCAAAATACAAGAACTTGTATGTGTGCTTAGCTAAGTAAAAACTTTTTTTTTTAAGCTTAACAAGGCTTGAAAAAAACTATCTAAATCAGCATTACATACAGATGTACAGGATGAGAAATTGCCATATTTTAACTAAAATACGCATCTAAATAAAGAGCACACATAGAAATCATTCATTTAACTGGCATTAAAATTGATTTGAGTTTATTCTAATTCTACTTGTCTTCCCCTCCACAAAGAAACCTTTTATTCAATGAGTACAGGTTTCATAAGTACAACTTTAGGAATAGAGTGATTCTTTCTGCCATGCCCACCCTCCCACCCCACCTCCTCCTCTCCCGTTCCCTTTCCCATTCTCCATTAATATTCACTTTCAATTCACTTTATACACAGAAGGCAAATTCTATACTAAGTAAAGATTTGAACAATTTGCACACACACGCAGAAAAAAAACTGTTTGAAGACAAATTTTACAGTTAATTCTCATAATACAACTCATTGAGACTAGAGATCCTGCATGGAAAGTAAGTGCAAAACGGACTCTTGTTGTTAATTTAACAATTAACAGTCTTGGGGTCCGTGCTGTTGCATAATGCATAAAGCCGCCGCCTGCAGCAGTTCAAGTCTCGGTTGCTCAGCTTCCAATCCAGCTCTCTGCTGTGGCCTGGGAAAGCAGTAGAAGATAGCCCAACTCCTTGGGCCCTTGCACCCTGGTGGGAGACCTGGAGGAGGCTCCTGGCTCCTAGCTTCAGATCAGCTCAGCTCCAGCTGTTGTGGCCATTTAGGGAGTGAACCAGTGGATGGAAGACCTCTCTCTCTGCCTTTGCCTCTCCCTCTCTGTAACTTTCTTTCAAATAAATAAATAAATCTTTAAAAAAATAAAAAACACTCTATGTATGACCTCAGTGATCACCCAAGGCTCTTGACATGAGCTGCCATGGCTCTGGAAGCCTTTTGAATACACAGTCTCCATCAATATTTAGACAGGGCCATAAGCAGAATGAAAGTCCTCTCCTCCCTTCAGAAAAAAGTACACCCTTCTTTGATGGCCATTTATTTCCACTAGGGTCTCACTCAAGAGATCCTTCATGTAGGACATTTTTTTGCCATAGGGTCTTAGCTTTCCATGCCTGAAATGCTCTCATGGGCTTTTCAGCCAGACCAGATTGCCTTAAGGGCAGTTTTCTGAATATAGAAGTTGTAAGTCTAAACATGTTCTTGGCCTTAAACATTATGAATTTTTTGCTATCCAACTTTTAAAATTACTTTTGCTTTTTTTCAGGTGAAATAATCTAGATGACTCCCTTAGCTATAAGTTCTGAGTCACAGCTTCTAAAATTGGGTTGATAGTCTCCCACTCATCAAACTATTCCATTGTTAGCTAGTCTGTCTCTTAAATTGCCTTCTATTCCCTGAAAAACAGAAAATATATGTTAGTTTTTAAGGTGCATTATATAACTTCTGGGATATTAAGCTACTCAAGAGAATTATTCACAAAGCAAAATATAAGAACACAAGCCTTGTTTTTGTTCTTTATCACCTAATGTCTGAAATATTATTCTCATGTTGTAGCATTTTCTTTCTTTTATGTCTTCCTTTGGTCTGGTTGTGATATTCTTACAGTGTACTATTTTCTGAATTGAGATACTTGAGGCTGCGAATAATAGGTATACTCAGTAGTTTAAGTTTTATTATTGAGTTGAGAGTTATCTCACATAGCCAGAAGTCATCCAGAGGTTGGGTGGTATTTCCAGGGGATCAGTGACTTAATCAGAGATCTAGTGATGTCATCGGGGACCCAGGTTCCTTTCACATTTCCACTCTGCTGTCCTTGGTGTGAAACTTGTGCTTTGTGTTGAAGAGAGCTTTGTGTCGCAGTGCCAGATGGAACTTAAAAATGTGAGAAAGCCCAGCAGTAGAAGAGGGGGGTGAGGGGCATGTCCCCCTATGTCGATTTTGATTTATTGGGGGCTGGGCATAATACATTACTCTAGAGTCCCCTGGCAGGAATTCTCCTTGGGGATCATCGGCCATGCCTGGGTCCCAGCACTCTCCCAATCAAAAGTCCCTGATAGTGGGAGGGAGTTAATCTGACAGATTCAGACTGGTAGAGACCCAGGTCCTCCCTGAGCACACAGCCCTTGAAAAGGAAGTTGGGGAGTAGCCTTGGGCATTCAGACAGTAATATTTGCTACCATTCTGTATTGTTTGATTCACCTACAGACTCTTCTATCCTGCTACTCTTGAAATATTTTGCTATTACTTCAAGCGTGTGACACTTGACACTACACAGGGTAAGCAGGTGTAATCTGTATCCAGGTACTGCAGAGCCTGTCATTCAGTACAAGCTGTTTAATTTATTTCTAGGTGTGTGTCCTCTTCCTAGCAAATAAAAGTAAGGATTTATATACTCTGTGTCTGCCTATTAGTACTGACAGGCTCAGAAGACAGTGTTTCTAAAATGCTTTATGAATCTAGTAGCATTTCAACAAAATCTCTCATTGTTTTCTGTGTACCACAATTTTCAAGGCACTGCGTCAAGTGCTATTGATGACACTGGTTGGAATGTCTGAAAACATTGCTATCAGCTGCCTCTCAGCTCGGGCTACACCTGTAGACTCACTGAAGACCCATAGTGGCAGAGCCAGCAGTCCCAGTTCTGTGATTGAAGTCCTTCAGCACTCGCTGTGAACTGTGATGCTTTCTGGCTTGTTTTTCCATTTGACGCCCCAGCAGCTGAGAGGCCATGCAACAGCTCTCCTGGGGTGTGCTCCATCTGATACAGCACTGCCAATAGAGCCAGCTCCCTTTCAGCTGCTTCATGCCAAAGATGTGTTCCTGGTGCTCCATATGAATATTGCTGCTTCTCTGCGTTCAGCAACTGTGTGTTAAGAGGGAAATAATATTTTTAAAGAGAAATCTTGTGGTATTTTTATTTTTCAGAAAACTGTGGACTCTATTTTCCAGAAATAAAAAGAGATCCAGGTAGATATTTACATAGTTGTCCCGAATCCGTAAGAAAGTGGCTTCGACAGCTGAAGAATGCTGGGAAAATTCTTTTGTTAATTACCAGTTCTCACAGTGATTACTGTAGACTTCTCTGCGAATATATCCTTGGGTAAGTCATAGCTACTTCATTTTCACTGTTTTATAAATACTGAGAGTAGATTAGACCCGAGCTTTTGTAAAAGGATTCAGCCATGACCATATCATGATTTTAAGCAGTGCTGAGCGATGAGTAGTTTCTTTCTTATACCATACCTCAGCGTCTTCTGGCAGCACCCAGATGTGCTTGGGCACATTTTAGCAAAGTAGTGTTATTGGTGGCCTGTATGCTTGTAACTCATGATGGTTTAAGCTTTGGGTTTTCAGATGGAGTACATGGCCTTCCGTTTTCCACAGATTGGGTTTCTCGGCTTTGGATGGTAATTGAGGGTCATCGAGTTGTAGTTTACTCTCTTCTACAGCTAGCTGAGGTATAAAAGCCACTCTAGCCATCAAGATGGAACCTTTTTATTTATTTATTTATTTATTTATTTATTTTTATTTATTTTGACAGAGTTAGAGAGACTTTCTGTTGGTTCACCCCCCAAATGGCTGCTGATCCAAAGCCAGGGAGCTAGGTGCTTCCTCCTAGTCTCCCATGCGAGTGCAGGGCCTAATCACTTGGACCATCCTCCACTGCACTCCCAGGCCACAGCAGAGAGCTGGACTGGAAGAGGAGCAACTGGGACAGAATTCGGCACCCCAACCGGGACTGGAACTCGGGGTGCTGGTGCTGCAGGCAGAGGGTTAGCCTAGTGAGGAACCTTTTAACACAGCCAAGGAAGGAGTTGGCATCCATGAGAAGCAAAGCAGTGTAAATGCAGTACACTTTAGACAAACATGAATTCCAGCCCTGCTCTGCAACTTAGTATATGCCCTAGGGCAGGACTTGTAAACTCTTTAGGCCTCAATTTTGTCATCTTAAAAATTGGATGAGGGGGGCCGGCACCGTGGCTCAACAGGCTAATCCTCCGCCTTGAGGCCCTGGCACACCGGGTTCTAGTCCCGGTTGGGGTGCCAGATCCTGTCCCGGTTGCCCCTCTTCCAGGCCAGCTCTCTGCTGTGGCCCGGGAGTGCAGTGGAGGATGGCCCAAGTGCTTGGGCCCTGCACCCCATGGGAGACCAGGAAAAGCACCTGGCTCCTGCCATCGGATGAGCGCGGTGCGCCGGCCGCAGCACGCTGTCTGCGGCAGCCATTGGAGGGTGAACCAACGGCAAAGGAAGACCTTTCTCTCTGTCTCTCTCTCTCACTGTCCACTCTGCCTGTCAAAAAAAAAAAAAATTGGATGAGGGGGATCTTTAAATAACATAGCACAGGTGACATATTAGACAGAGCAGTGGGTAAGTTTCATAAGTGTTATTCCTTATGTCACTTTTGTGGACAGGACCGATGAACATCTATTGTCAGTGCAAGATTCTACCCTGAGCTATGAGAGTTACAACATTTCCTCCAGTTTCAGAAGGCACAGAACTGCCATGAACATGGAGCAAGTTTTAACCTCAAAACTGACCTCTGCCAATTTTTTAAGCCTTACCATTTCCTTGCGTGGGTTTAATTTGTTCTGTGATGGAATCTGTGAGAGCATTTTCTGCTTTCTGAATAATGCTTAGGCAGGGGACCCTTGAAGGGAACCAAGGCTGTAGCCCTGGATACCTTGCCCGGTTGCTCTGATAGTGAGGACCTTGCTTCAGAGAAAACACACCGCGGTTTTAATTCCTTTTTTATCAGCATAGATAACCAAATTCTTTCTTCTCATCTTAACTTAAATTTAACGCAGAGTTGGTTTGTAAAAATATTCTGGAATGCTGGGTAAATATTGTCTCCACAAAAATACTTTCTCTCCTTTTGGAGAAGGAACACCTTTGCTTTGCCATTCCAGATAATCTCAATGTAATGCTAAACACAAGCTAATAATCATGTGTTGCCATCTAAAATTTAACATTATAAGACTTAACTAATTTTCAAAATAGAGGACCTTCTCATTTTGAGCACTTACCAACAGATGGCATTTGTCCTACTTTTCATAAACTAATAAATCCTAAACTTGTAGACATGGTTCCCAAATATTTCTAGCTGTTAGGAACTATGGGTTCACTGCTCTCTTACAATCATGAGAAAACAAGCTGGGCAACTAGTCAGTGTGCTACCATTTGGTTTTGGTTTTGGTTATGTTTAAACAGTTCTCAGGAAGACTAGTGGTCAACCACCTTCTGTCTCCAGGGTTTCACACACATTAAAATGTATAAGACATAAAGCAGGTAAAAGTTGACTGGAAGATAAGAAATGGTGCTGTGGTAAAATGGACAAAGATGAAGTTCTGTTTGTTATGGTCCTTTTGTAGTTCCTTAAAGTTAAAGTTACGAAAAACGTTGCTTTTCAGGAATGATTTTGCAGATCTTTTTGACATTGTGATTACAAATGCATTGAAGCCTGGTTTCTTCTCCCATTTACCAAGTCAGAGGCCTTTCTGGACACTCAGTGAGTGAAATTTTGTTTCTTTTTTTGTCCTATACTCCAGGTGCCACATGGTGTCTTCTTTCCCCTAGTGGTGGGAAAAAAAAAGATAAAAGACCTATGTTTATGTTCAATTCTGCTCTACCACTTAATATCATTATCTGTTTGCATATCAGTCTCCCCCTGACTTTAAAAATGAAGTACAGGGTCGGGGTTGTACAGAAGTTAGGCCACTGCCTAGGATGCACGCCTTCCCTTATCTGAATGCCTGATTCAAGTACCAGCTGATCCTCTCCCAATCCAGCTTCCTGCAAATGTGCATCCTAGTAGGCATCAGAAGATGGATGAAGTACTTGGGCCCCTGCTACTACCCAGGTGGGAGACTCAGATGAAGTTCCCCAGATCAAGTTCCCCACTCCTGCCTTTAGCCTGGCCTGGCCCCAGCTGTTGCAAGCCTTTTGAGAGTCAACTAGCAGATGGAAGCCCTCTTGCTCTCTCTAAACACACACACACACACACACACACACACACACACACAATGTCACTTTGCCTTTCAAATGGCTAAATAACAATAAAATGAAAGACATGGACTTTTAATTTTTAGAGCCTCCTTCCTCTGAAGGGAGGAAGGAACCTTCACTGTGATATGGCCTTGACTAAATAAGTTCTGAGTTGGTGAACTCAAGAGGCTTCCATAGCCTTGGCAGCTCATGGCAAGAGCCTCGGGTGATTACTGACATCATAAATAAGAGTGTCTTTTGTTAAATCAACAACGGGAGTCACTGTGCACCTGCTCCCCATGTAGGACCTCTGTCTTTAATGTGTTTTACTATGAGAATTAACGATAAAACTACTAGTCAAACAGTACTCTATATCTTGTGTGGTTGTGTGGGTGCAGTCTGTTGATCTTCAATACATATAAAGATAATTGAAAATGAATCTTGATGAAGAGTGGGATGGGATAGAGAGTGGGAGATGGGATGGCTGTGGGTGGGAGGGAGGTTATGGGGGAAAAAGCCACAACAATGCAAAAGTTGCACTATGTAAATTTACATTTATTAAATTAAAAAAATTTAGAGCCTAAGTAAATGCCTCAAACCTTGGAGGGATGAATTAATTATAGTAAGTTAGAATGAGTTCTTTTTGGAAGAAAAGTACCTGCCAGAACCTATGAGGATCAGAACAGATGAAGCAGTGCTCTTTCTCTGGGGAACAGGCAAGGTCTGCAAGGAAGAGTAGTGAGAATTATCACTTGTACAGAAGAAGTGGATGTGGAAAGAGGTTGAAGAAAAGTAAACAAATTTTGCAGATGAAAAAGAATGATAATAGCATAGTGACATAGTCATGGTAGATACTTTCTGAAAGCTTCTTGAATGTACAAAAGAATAAAAAGCAAAGCCCTATCAGGAATACAAGAGTTATAGGTTTGGGAGAGTGAAAGGGTTATAAATGCATATAAATGTATATAGTCGTTAACAAATAAAATTTATAAACCTATGTAGAAATCTAGCTTCATCTAAAAGAACAATATTAGAGGCCAGCATTGTGGAATTTCAGGTCAAGCCACTGCCTCCAACACCAGCATCCCATATGGGTACAGTTCGAGTCTTGGCTGCTCCACTTGCCATCCAATTCCCTGCTGACGCACCTGAGAAAGCAACAAAAGATGGCTCAAGTTCTTGGACTCCTGCACCCAAATGGGAGACCCAGTTGAAGCTCCTGGCTCCTGGCTTTGGCTTCACCCACCCCTGGCCGTCCGTCACTGCTATTTGGAGAGTGAATCAGTGGATAGATGCTTGCTCGCGCACTCTCTCTCTCTCTCTCTCTCTCTCTCTCTCTCTCTCTCTCTGTAACTCTGCCTTTCAAATAAGCAAAACAAGTCTTAAAGGAAAAAAAAAAAAAGGAATGGATTGGATATTGGGTAGGATGGAAAGAAAGAGAAAGGCAATTGTGCTGTCCCAAAAACTGTTGTTGGCTGTGTCTGGGGCAGCAGTACTAGAGAGGGAGAGTGGATATGTTTCAAATATGCCAGCGCCGTGGCTCAACAGGCTAATCCTCCGCCTTGCGGCGCCGGCACACCGGGTTCTAGTCCCGGTCGGGGCGCAGGATTCTGTCCCGGTTGCCCCTCTTCCAGGCCAGCTCTCTGCTGTGGCCTGGGAGTGCAGTGGAGGATGACCCAAGTGCTTGGGCCCTGCACCCCATGGGAGACCAGGAAAAGCACCTGGCACCTGGCTCCTGCCATCGGATCAGCGCGGTGCGCCGGCCGCAGTGGCTATTGGAGGGTGAACCAATGGCAAAGGAAGACCTTTCTCTCTGTCTCTCTCTCTCACTGTCCACTCTGCCTGTCAAAAAAAAAAAAAAAAATGTGTTACAGAGATGGAAAACACAGGAGGTGGCAATGCTTCAGAAAGAGCAAAGGAATAAGAAGAGATCAGAAATTACTTCCAGGTTGTTGATTTTTCTTCTTTCTGAAATGAGCAAGCAGGTAGATAGTGTTACCATTTATACCATGAAGAACATTACCTAGGGCCGGCGCAGCGGCTCAATAGGCTAATCCTCCACCTTGCGGCTCCAGCACACCAGGTTCTAGTCCCGGTCGGGGCACCAGGTTCTGTCTCAGTTGCCCCTCTTCCAGGCCAGCTCTCTGCTCTGGCCAGGGAATGCAGTGGAGGATGGCCCAAGTGCTTGGGCCCTGCACCCCATGGGAGACCAGAAGCACCTGGCTCCTGGCTTTGCATCAGCACGGTGCGCCGGCCTCAGCGCGCGGGCCACGGCAGCATTAGAGGGGTGAACCAACGGCAAAAAGGAAGACCTTTCTCTCTGTCTCTCTCTCTCTCTCACTGTCCACTCTGCCTGTCAAAAAAAAAAAAGGAATATTACCTAGGAAACAGTGGTATAGAATACAAGTGATAAAGATTAAAAAGCCTGGCAGTTAAGATGTGTATATCACACATAACAGTATCTGGATTCCATTCCCAGTTCTAGCTCCTTACTCCAGCTTCCTGCCAGTGTAGACTCTGGAAGGCAGCAGTAATAGTTTCTGCCACTCACATGAGAGATATGGATGGAATTCCCAGCTCCAAATTTTAGCCCCAGCCCAACCTCATTCTGACCAGTGTAGGCAAGTGGGAATAAGCCAACAGATGGAAGTAATCTTGGTTTAGTCTATTTCTGTGCCTCTCAAATAAATGAATTTTTTTAAATACTCATTTTTAACATACTTATTTTGAGCTGCCTACGAATCATTTAATTGATAGCATTAACTAATAAATGATATAAACATTTTACAAAAAACACATTGAGGGGCTGGCACTGTGGTGTAGCAGGTAAAGCTACCGCCTACGGTGCTGGCATCCCATATGGACACTGGTTCAAGTCCCAGTGACTCCACTTCTGATCCTGCTCTCTGCTATGGCCTGCAAAAGCAGTAGAAGATGGCCCAAGTCCTTAGGCCCCTGCATCCAAGTGGGAGACCCAAAGGAAATTCCTGGCTCCTGGCTTCGGATCGGCACAGCTCCGACTGTTGAGGCCAGTTGGCGAGTGGACCAGCAGATGGATGACCTCTCTCTTTCTCTGCCTCTCCTTCTTTCTCTGCATAACTCTGACTTTCAAAATAAATAAATAAATCGTTTTAAAAAAATCAATAAGAGAAAGCAGTATACATTAAATATATACCATTTTTAAAAAGATTTATTTATTTATTTGAAAAATTTACAGAGAGAGAGATCAATCTTCCATTTACTGGTTCATTCCTCAAATGGCTGTAACAGCCAGGGTTGAGCCAAGCCAAAGCCAGGAGCCAGGAGCTTCATTTGGGTCTCCCATATGGTGCAGAGGCCCAAGGCCATTTTCTTTTGCTTTCTCAGGCACATTAGCAGGGAGGTGGATCAGAAGTAGAGCAGCCAGGATTGGAGCCAGAGCCCATATGGGATGCAGGCATTACAAGCTGCACCTTAACTCACTATGCCACAATGCTGGCCCCAACAAATACAAATTTGATACATTTATAAAATATATGATAATTCATATACTATTTAACACGTTACCTCACATATTTTTTCTCATAAGAACTTAAAATCTCATAGCAATTGCCAAGGACATAATATGTTGTGATTAAATGTTATCTCTGGTGTGTACTAGATCTCTTGAACATACTTCTCCTATGAAATTGAAATTTTGTGTCCTATAACCAATATCACCCCAGTTCTCCTAGCCCACAGCCTCTGGTAACCGTCAGTTTACTCTTTATTTCTGAGTTTGACTATTTTACATTCCACATGTGAGATCATGTATTTGTCTCTCTGTGCCTTCATGTAACACTTAAAATCATGCCTACCAGATTTATCCATGTTACTGCAAATAATAAGATTTATTTTTTTAAGCCTGAATCATATTCCACTGTGTTTATATAACACATTTTCTTCATCTGTTAATCCTCTGATAGAGACTTAAGTTGAATCCATATCTTGGCTATTATGATTAATTCTACAATGAATATGGGAGTACCGATGTCTCTTCAACATGCTGATTTCATTTCCTTTGCATATGTATAATACACAATAGTGGCATTGCTAAGTTATATGATATAAAAACAAAATATATAAAACACAATAGTAGGATTGGTAGGTTATATGATATGATTGGGGCCCATCCTAATAGCCCCATTTTAACTTAATCACTTCTCTAAAGACCCTGTCTCCAAATACAGTGATACTGAGGTATTCTGAGGTACTGGGGAGTGGGACTTCAACATAGGAATTTTGGAGTAAGGCAGTTCAGCCCATACCAGGTTCAGAGAGATGTTCAAATTCATCCAATTATATGCTTTAAATTTGTGCAGTTTATTGTATGTTGGTTTTTCCTCAAAAGTGTTAAAAAGTAGAGGAAAAGAATAGATATTCATTTTTTAAAGATTTATTTATTTATTTGAAAGGGTTACAGAGAGAGAGAGGAGAAAGAAATCTTCAATCCGCTGGTTCACTGCCCCGTTCGTTGGCCATAACAGCCAAGGCTGGGCCAGGCCATAGCCAGGAGCCAGGAGCTTCTTCCAGGTCTCTCACAAGCGCAACAGAGGCCCAAACACTTGGACCATCGTCCACTGCTTTTCCCAGGCCATTAGTAAGGAGCTGGATTGGAAGTGGAGCAGCCAGGATGCAAACCGGTGCCCGTATGGGATGCTGGTGTCACAGACAGTAGCTTTGTCTGCTACACACAATGCCGGCCCCTCATGTTTGTTTTTATATTTATAAAGTAATGTTGCCTTTTGCAAAAGAAATGAGCACACAGCAAGAATTCAAAACTGAGACTTTCCTTTAAAGTGTTTTTTTTTTTTTTTCTTTGATTCAAAAAGAGCTCTCCCATGTACTATTCACTCCCCAAATACACACAGCACCCAGGGCTGGGCCAGGTCAAAATGAGAACACCAGAAATCATCTGGGCTTCTCATGTGGGTTGCAGAGACTCAGGTAATTGAGCTATTGTTTGCTGCTTCCCAGGATGTGCCATAGCAAGAAGCTAGATTGGAAGCAAAGGAGCAGGAACTCAATGCAGGCACTCTGATAAGGGATGCTGGCGCTATGTGATAAGTGATAATGTAGCTAGCCACTGTCAAATGCCCACCTCAGATCTGAGGCTTTAAACATATGTAAATGTATTACTGATTTTTCTTAAACCATAGAAATACCTAATTTTTAAAATGTTAATAAGATAATAACACCAAGAGCTTTGGGCGCTTAGGGAAGGCAGTAGGCTTCTAGGCTGAGGTCGGTGTCCAGCACAGACTTTTCCTTTATGTTCTGCTCACTTCTGTTTATTGTAGGGTATTAGCTGTAACCTTGACTATAATTTCCCCATATTTATTTTGTGGCAATATTGACTAAAATTTTACTGTTTTGTTTTTCTTCTTTTTATTATTTTAAAGATTTATTTATTCATTCAAAAGTCAGAGTTACGCAGAGAGAGGAGAGGCAAAGAGAGAGAGGTCATCCATCCGATGATTCATTCCCCAGATGGCCCCAACAGCCAGAGCTGTGCTGATCCGAAGGCAGGAGCCAGGTGCCTCTCTCTGGTCTCCCACACAGGTGCAGGGGCCCAAGGACTCGGGCCACTCTCTGCTGCTTTCCCAGGCCGTAGCAGAGAGCTGGCTTGGAAGTGGAGCAGTCGGGTCTCGAACTGGCGCCTATATGGGATGCCGGCGCTTCAGGCCAGGGCGTTAACCCACTGCGCCACAGCGCCGGCCCCATGTTTTTCTTCTTTTTAAATAAGGAAATAAAAAAGATTTTATTTTATTGTAGTAGAACATAACTATATCCAAAAGCAAATAGCATTTTTCAGGTAAGCTCCAGTTTGATTTACTGTTTGCCTGTTGATTATGCCTTTAGTTCCTTAACCCTCGAGTTGCTTCAGTTTTTTGGTGAATTACAGGCCATGGGAACAAGCCAGATTGCTGATCTACTATGAATTTTCCTTTTTTATAATTAGCTTAGAACCCAAACATCTGTTAGTCATTAGCTTAAAAAGTTTAAAGAATATTTTGGATCTCTTATAAGAGTCCGAAGTGCATTTAAAGCCCCCCTTCTTTTCATTATCCATCAGTGACTCGTTTCTGAGACAGATAGATGGCCGTAAGCTGCACTGAGTCCGGGCGTATATCAAAATGCATAGGGAGTTGACTGGAACTCCGCACAGGGTAAGCTTTGTTAGCTGGTGCGTATGCTCAGGAATGCCACATAAAAATTTCTTTTGTGCCAAATTGTTTTTTTGTTTGTTTGTTTGTTTGTTTTTGACAGGCAGAGTGGACAGTGAGAGAGAGAGACAGAGAGAAAGGTCTTCCTTTGCCGTTGGTTCACCCTCCAATGGCTGCCGCGGACAGCGCGCTGCGGCTGGCGCACCGTGCTCATCCGATGGCAGGAGCCAGGTGCTAGGTGCTTCTCCTGGTCTCCCATGGGGTGCAGGGCCCAAGCACTTGGGCCATCCTCCACTGCACTCCTGGGCCACAGCAGAGGGCTGGCCTGGAAGAGGGGCAACCGGGACAGAATCCGGCGCCCCGACCGGAACTAGAACCCGGTGTGCCGGCGCTGCAAGGCGGAGGATTAGCCTGTTGAGCCACGGCGCCGGCCGCCAAATTGTTTTTTGTTCTTGGTGGTACCATGAACCACATTCAAGTCCAGGAATGCAAATTCAGAGATGATTTCTGGGGGCTATCCTCATATTGTGTCTCTGAGGCCCTCTGAAAATTAAGGAAATAAAAAGTATTCTGGGGCCAGCGCCACAGCTCACTAGGCTAATCCTCCGCCTTGTGGCACCAGCACACCGGGTTCTAGTCCCGGTCGGGGCACCGGATTCTGTCCCGGTTGCCCCTCTTCCAGGCCAGCTCTCTCTGCTGTGGCCTGGGAGTGCAGTGGAGGATGGCCCAAGTGCTTGGGCCCTGCACCCCATGGGAGACCAGGAGAAGCACTTGGCTCCTGCCATTGGATCAGCGCGGTGCACCAGCAGCAGTGCGCCAGCCACAGTGGCCATTGGAGGGTGAACCAACGGCAAAAAAGGAAGACCTTTCTCTCTGTCTCTCTCTCTCTCACTGTCCACTCTGCCTGTCCCAAAAAAAAAAAAAAAAAAAGTATTCTGGGCCTGGGTGTGACTGAAACAATCAGGCCACTGTAGGCAGATTCCTTCTGTTCTTCGGTCAGTTACTTGACCTACAACTTAAAAGGATAGCTGCTAAGACTTCTTTTACACACAGTGCGGCAGACACTATCCAAGTGCTCATCTCTGTTCATGAACTCACACAACCACTCTATGAGGTGAGGATTGTCATTATCCCCATTTTGAAACAGGAAACAAGTCAGTCACCCTTTATCCCTTTTGTGCTACTTTATTTTTATCATCTATTGTATTTACTGTCTTCTAAAATATTTTTAACCAAATATTCAGTGTTCTTAACCAAACAGTTTTTTTATTAAAGATTTATTTAGTTATTTGGAAGGCATAGTTACAGAAAGGCAGAAGCAGAGAAAGAGAGAGAGGTCTTCCGTCTGCTGGTTCAGTCCCCAGTTGGCCACAACGGCTGGAGCTGTACCGGTCAGAAACCAGGAGCCAGGAGCTTCTTCCGGGTCTCCCACATGGGTGCAGGGGCCCAAGGACTTGGGCCATCTTCTGCTGCTTTCCTAGGCCATAGCAGAGAGCTGGACTGGAAGAGCAGCAGCCGGGACATGAACTGGTGCCCATATGGGATGCCGGCCCAGCACTGCAGGCGGTGGCTTTACCCGCCTATGCCTACTATGCCACAGCACCTGCCCCACCAAACTTTTAAAAATCAGTGTCCTCATTGCATTTCTTGTAGGGCACATTGTTAATATTATTGTGAAAATAGAAATTCACGTAGCTGTTTTCTGCAGACCATGAAAAGAAGAGTAGTACCTTATCTAAATAGGACAAATGGATTTGGGCTTACATAAACATTATGGTTGAGATTTCCTGACTTGTTTCCACTGAACTGTACAGCTTCCACCTGAGCTCTGTTGCTTTCCTGGTCTTTGTTGCTCTCTGCGGCTGGGATTCATTGCTTTCTGAATCCCACAGGTTCCTGGCTTTGGAATTTCTGCCAAACCATTGAAGCTGCCCCACATGGGGACTGGAAACATGGAAGGGAGGGGATGTTTCTATGAAGTGCACTCTTTGTTTTGGTTTAATTTGAACTTTTTACTTAAGGTAACTGTAACATTTCAGAAGTGATAATTCTGTAGATATTCTTAGTTTTTTAAATAGGTAGTAGAAAGTCCCCCTTCCCATTATCCTTACAAAGTGTGCATCTGCATATCAAATATAAATATGCTTTTGAGAATATTTCTGTAAATTATTCATTTTCTGGTTGCCATCAAACACATTTATTTACATAGCAAAACATTCTGTACTACATATGGACAAAGAGACAAAATAATAACTTTTCACTGTTTCTTCAGGAATGTGTGAGATCTTCTTAGACTATTCTAAAGTTAGACTAATATGTTTGGTTTATGACCTGTTATTTAGAGATACTGTGATTTTCGTTTGATGTACAGAGAAGGTTTTTTTTAAATGGCTTCTGATCCAGTTCTCTGCTAATGGCCTGGGAAGGCAGCAGAGGATGACCTAAGTCCTTGGGCCCTGCACCCACGTATGAGACTCGGAAGAAACTCTTGGCTCCTGGCCCCAGCCTGGCCCTAGCCCCAGCTGTTGCCCCCATTTGGGGAGTAAGCCAGCAGATGGAGGATCTCTGTCTGTCTCTCCTCTCTCTCGTTGTAACTCTTTCAAATAAATAACCTTTTTTTAAAATGGCTTCTGAAATGGCAGCAAGATAGGTTTAAATATGTCTTGACCAAAGCCAGTTACCATGATGTAGTTTTAAATATCTATAAATAGGTTTCAAGAATTCCTTGTTCAAGATATCTAGGTTATACAGAAATTCACCTCATCTCATATTGTGATATATTTAGCTCATTTTCATTGTAAGATTAATAAGTTATATTCCATTTCAGTTATGGTAACCAACAGTTAGTTTGTAAATCTTAAACCCTCTGGCACCACGTTCAAGGCAGTTTGTGTTATGAGCTATGCAGAGATGTAGGGTGGTTATCTGTTACTCTTACACACAGTTACTTTAGGGAAAACTAGACTTTAGTTGAAGGTACTAACAGTGCTAGAGATGCATTTTTAATCAGTGACCTCCTTAGCTTTGTCTAGACCCTTTGTTTCCTCTCCATTCTTTTCTGCAGCTGATTTACAGCAAAGCTAATGAAAGTTAAGCTTTAGGACTACCCCTCCCCCCACCTGCCCCTTTCAAGCCATGGCAGGAATCCTGACAATTTTGTATTATTGTCTTAGAGAGGACCCTTCTAATTATATAAGCTTCTGGCCCTGCAGCACCACTTCTGTATATAACATATGACTGATATCATTAGGATCCTTCTCAGAGGCAGCACAGAGAAAAAAAGTATAAAAAGAAACTGTACCTTTCTGAAATTTAGAATCATGCCATTAGTAATTACTGTGGGGCAATAAAAGAGATTTAGAGAATTTTTTTTTTCTAAACAGCATCCATAGTTCTACCAGGAACCAACGAAGTCTCTGTGGTATAACACTTTTTATCAAACCTTATTCAGTCTTCCTTCATTGTCTTGCTGGTGGGCAGATTGCCTTCAGCTTTTGGCCTGTGTTCAAAGCATATGAGAACTGGCAAGATGCATACCAGCCCTGCATTAGCCCAGAAGGCAAGTAAGGTACTAGGAGAAGACAGCTTGAAAGAGTCTGCAAATTTATGATTTGGCATCACATAATCTCAGGATGGGACTGGGATAAAGCAATTGAGGCCCCTCAGGTACAAAATTTAAGCCTGGATTTAATATACGAGTGATAAAAATCTATGTACCCTACCCCCAGTTCCAAAACATGAGACCAAATGATGTTGTTTAGTAAACCATTTTGCAAAAGCAGGATCATAGCATCAAGGAGACAGCTGTCTAATCACTGAATAAATCATGAGCTTTGAGATATTGGGCAAAATAAATTCCCTGAGCCGCCTTTTCCCCAATTAAGAAGGTCATAGAGAAGATTTAAAAATATATGACTCATGAAGTGCTTATAAGAGCTGTTCACTGAATGCTAGCTCTATTCCCCCACATGGTTCCTCTTATGTACATGGCCTGCAGCCATATGCTGAGTGTGGTCTGCCAGCCAGAGTACTCTCACTTGATTAAAAGTATATGCTTGTCAAACTCTATTTTCAGAGAATGATGAGGAGCAGGAGGTGCTGCCATCTCTGGATAAGCCTGGGTGGTACTCCCAAGGGAATGCTGTCCAGCTTTATGAACTTCTGAAGAAAATGACTGGCAAACCTGAACCCAAGGTATTTTCTCATTGAGACAGTCCTTGATGCCACTTGAAGAAGTAAACAGTTGTAAGCTGAAACCATAATTTTAAGTGCATTCAGTTTAGTCACCCATGGAGGGATCATCTAACTCTGTCATCCAGCTAAGTCTATCCTCTTCCCTCTTCTGATTAAACAGGCTAAATAAGCGCTTCCTTTGCTGCTGTATCCTGAGTCCCTATCCATGACAGAGAAGAACAAGGATTCTAAGCATGTGGGCACAGATATAGGAAGTACACAGGATTAGTGTGTGGTATGCATAAGGAGTGATGTCCTGGTAATTGTCCACCAAAAAACTTTTTATGTGTAAAATAATAACTGAAATTACACTACAGATTTGTCTAAAAATATCCTGATCACATTGTTAATGTTGGACAATGGTGCTTTTTTAACAGTTGAACCCTGTCTTCCAAAAATATTTACCAGGAGCCCCATGAACAGGAGAAATTATTAGGTAACTGAGCCCTACTCCATTGGCTCCCACAATGCCACAGCCACTTGGACCCCTGAGAGGTTTAGTAGATGGAGCGTCCTGACATGGAAGCTCTAGTTCCTATCTCTTCACTGCATTTTCCCACCTGCAAATTGAGGGGTGTGGACTAGATCAGAGCTTTCCAGATTCTGCATGTGCAGTCCCACCCTCAGATGTTCTTTTTCAGTAGATCTGGGATGGGGCCCAGAAACCGCTTTGAAGAGTAGTGTGGTACACACTTTTCATCATGTGTAATCCACTGTCACAACAGTTTTAGTTGTAAACATAGTATTTGTAAACAGACAGGTTCACCTCTTTGGGATGACAATCTTCTGCCTTTCTTCTACCTGAAAATGGATTGTATAACTTCTTAACACGAAATGGGACAAGTTGATGGTCAACTGTGGAGTTACTTAGAGAAGTTTAAGATGTGTATGCAGTTTATATTTGCATATTCCGATGTCTTTTGAGGTGTTTTCTTTTGTCTTCCCTGGAATGACCACCACTGCCTTTCACAATTCTTGTGCCTCAAACAGAATTTGCTGTCTGACTTCTAGGTGGTTTACTTTGGTGACAGCATGCATTCAGATGTTTTCCCAGCCCGTCACTATAGTAATTGGGAGACAGTCCTCATCCTGGAGGAGCTCAGAGGACAAGAAGGTGGGAATCCGGAGGAGTCAGAGCCTCTAGAGAAGAAGGGGAAATTTGAGGTAAGGCTTCCCAGAAGCCCTTTCCTTTAAAAAAATGACCTTCAAAATTATCTTGGTCTGACAATATATCCTCACATCTCTGTAGTTTGTTTTTGAGGCGGTATTTATATGGATGGGCTCATCCTTAGCAAATGTTTTAGGCCAACTTTGTTGATTTTTCTGTTTTTATAATATCTTGTATCTTTCTGCATATATTTAAGGGCAAATGAAACAGTCATTTCTTTTTTCAAAAATTACCTTTTGACCACAACTTAGAAAAGTCAGATTATTTTAATATATAAGTTCAGGTCTGTTCCTCCACGGTTACATGTTCATCACAAAGGACAAAGCACATCAAAATCAGGCAGTCTGTGCAGTACCTCCTAGGAATATAGACTCTTTTCTGCTTCCTTGTGGAGCTGGTCCAGCCAGGGAAAGCAGTCCATAAAAAGCAACAAAGAAATCACCCTGTGAGGGTTATTCTGTTTGTCTTGTGATTGTTAAGAAAAACCTAATTGAGTGTTTCCATTCATATATCAAGCACATTGTATACAGGCACAGTCTTTTAGTTGGTGCAAAGCCTGAATATAAAACAATTTAATTCTGTGTTTCCAGTTACTTTATTCAGCCTAAATGACCTTTCAAAACTATAATCAAAAACGAAAATAACCTGATTAGTTCAAGATTGGTGCTGTGAAACAAAATATTTACATCTACTACATGCAGTGGAGATTAATGTTTTGTTTCACTTAGGTCTGAATTAATTTCCTTAGATAGTTTTAATAATTTCCATTCTAGATAAAGCATCTGGAGTTAGAAGATCACTTTGACTTGCCTTCATTTGTAACAGGCAGCTTAAGATAAAGACAGAGGGGACATCGCAAATGGAACTTTAAAGGTTTAAACACACAACTTTATCTAAAATCTTGGTACATCAGTTGATTATCCACTGCACTATATTGGAGCATGACAGATAAGCAAAATATGGTACATTTTAATAATTAAAGTAAGCCTAGTTAAGGAGACCAAGGAACAGTTTCTCTTAGTTTATTTTTGTCTGTAGAACTAAAAATCGGTTCATTATACTTACAATTACTTGAACAGTCTCAATTCCATCCAACTAGACTTACATCAAATGAAAGAGATCTTTTCTTCAGACCCTTGCATGGGTATCTTCACCTGTTTCTTCATTAGAACTAAAAACAAATAAAAAGGCATTTGCAACTTTTTAGAATAATTTGTTATGGGAGCCTAGCGTTGTGGAACAGCAGGTTGAGCCACTGCCTGCAACACCGACATCCCATATGAGCACCAGTTTGAGTCCCAGCTGCTCCACTTCCTATCCAGCTCCCTGCTAATGCACATGGAAAAGCAGTGGAAGATGGTTCAAGCGTTTGGGCCCCTGTACCCACATGAGAAAACCAGATGGAGTTCCAGGCCCTGGTTTCGGCCTCACTCAGCCCTAGTCATTGCAGCCAAGTAGGGAGTGAACAGAGAATGGAAGACCTCTCATTCTCTCTGCCTCTACCTCTCTCTGTAATACTACCTCTCGCATAAATAAAGATAAAATTTTTTTAAAAGCCAGGGGTCTGGCACTGTGACATAGTGGGTGAGGCCACCGCTGCAATGCCAGCATCCCATATGGACAGGAGTTCAAGTCTCAGCTGCTCCACTTCCACTCCAGCTCTGTGGAATGGCCTGGGAAAGCAGAAGATGGCCCAAGTCTTTGGGCCCCTGTACTCATGTGGAAGACCTGGAGAAGCCTTCTGGCTTCTGGCTTCTGATCAGTGTAGCTCCAGCCATTGTGACCATCTGGGGAGTAAAGCAGCGAATGGAAGACTGCTCTTTCTCTCTCTCTGCCTCTGCTCTCTGTAACTCTGCCTTTCAAATAAATAAATAAATATAAAAAAAAAAAAAAAGCCAGTTCCAATTTAACATAAAGGGTGCTCTCTAATAAGGAAATCATTTTCTTTTTCCAAAAAGGTAATATATACCCAAAGCCTGTTTATAGGTTCCTAGAGGGCTTTTCTATCAATTTATTTAATAAATAATTTAAAAAACCTTAGATTGGACAATAATTAATCACACTTTTCATTATTCTTTTCTTTTGCTTCAGGAACCAAAGGCAAAAGCTCTAAATACTTTATCCAAAAAATGGGGCTCTTTTTTTATTGATTCCATTTCGGGCCTGGAAAACACAGGAGACTCCTTGGTTTATACATGGTCTTCTAAGAGAATCAACACCTACAGCACTATTGCAATTCCTAGTATTGAAGCAATTGCAGGTAAGGGAGAAATGCCTATGAAGCGTAAGTACTAGACTTCTTGTCTTGAAAATATGGAAATCTCCCTATGATGTGATTTCTTCTTCTTGGGAAACACCTTCTAGATATGACAGCCTAAGTAGTTAGGACCGTTACTTCCACTGAAGCCAACTACGGAAGCTGGACAATTTTTTTAAGTCAGCTTGGAGGCGTAACATAAATGATGCTAAGAAAGCCCAATAATGTGAACCTTGGTTGTGGTGCTACTTTTCCTCCTGGTATTTACTGATTCCATAGGGCACCAACGAGGGTAGGTGGGCCTTCTAGTAACAACGTGAATCTACAAGGTGGGGACTGCAGGCAAAGGCCTGCCTGAGGAGTGTGGACCTGGGGAACCCTCTCAGTCTGTGTTGAGACCCTGCAAGCTTTTCCCTTAGCATAAGGATAAATTGGGAAGAGGTCTCCAATTTCACAGGGAATTAAACTAAGCCTCAAATCAGCTGAAACTCTGTAACTGGATTCAGGAGATTCCAAATTGCTAGTGTCTCTACAAGAGCAAAAAGATAGGTTGACTTCAAAGGAATAACAGACATCTGACTTCTCAGCATTAGTGAAAGATTACTGTAGACAGTAATCTTCAAATTGCATGAAGGAATGACTGCCAATCTTGATGGATTTCTACTCATTAAAGCAGAGGTGAGGAAACTTTTTTCTACCAAGATCCATTTTGATATTTGTAACGTTATTTGCAAGTCATACAAAACTAGCAACTTAAAAAATTAGCTTGCTATAGATTTACTGAATTTCAAGTTCTACCTGTGGTTGCCTTGGCAGGTCCAGTCCAAATGATTATGCAGGCATTATACAGCTTATGGGCCAGATGTTCCCCACCTCTACATTAAAGATGTCATTAAAAGGGCCAACGTTGTAGAGGCATAGTAGGTAAAGCCACTGCCTGCAATGCTGGCATTCCATATGGGCCCTGGTTCGAGTCCCAGCTGCTCCACTTGTGATCCAGCTCCCTGCTAATGTGCCTGGGAAAGCAGTAGAAGATGGCCCTAATCTCTGGACCCCTACATTCACGTGGGAGACCCCAAACAAGCTCCTGGCTCCGGGTTTTGGCTTGGCCCAGCCCGCTGGGAGTAAATGGAAGATTTCTCTCTTTCTTTCTCTTTCTCTTTCCCTAACTCTGCCTTTCAAGTAATAAATAAAATAAATCCTTTTTAAAAATACATCATTATACGGCCGGCGCCGTGGCTCAACAGGCTAATCCTCTGTCTTGCAGCGCCGGCACACCGGGTTCTAGTCCCGGTCGGGGCACCGGATTCTGTCCCGGTTGCCCCTCTTCCAGGCCAGCCCTCTGCTGTGGCCCGGGAGTGCAGTGGAGGATGGCCCAAGTGCTTGGGCCCTGCACCCCATGGGAGACCAGGAGAAGCACCTGGCTCCTGCCATTGGATCAGCGTGGTGCGCCGGCCGCAGCGCGCTGGCCATGACAGCCATTGGAGGGTGAACCAATGGCAAAGGAAGACCTTTCTCTCTGTCTCTCTGTCTCTTTCTCTGCCCACTCTGCCTGTCCAAAAAATAAATAAATAAATAAATAAATAAAATCATTATAGAATAAAAGTAAAATATTATTAGATATACCAAAAATGTAAAAAAATTTTGAGAGTATCTCCAGAAGTCTTTCATAACAGGAAATAATAAAGGGTATTGTTCTCTAGGTAAAAGTTAAATTGTTCCTTGTTGGAAAATTGAAGATGCTAGAATGACTATATAGTAACAAAATGATAAATAAATTAAAATGAATATTTCCTGGTTGAAATAATAAAAAAAAAAAAGTCCTATGGAGTTAAAATAGAGAATTAAAAATACATGACAACAATGGCATATAAATGCCCAAGAGGAGCAGTTGGAATGAAGATGTTCTAACATCCTTGAATATATGCAGTAAAGGGTAAGAGTATGTTAAGTATTAATAAGTCAGAAATATGTGTTATTTGGGCCAGTATTACATATGGGTGCCAATTCAAGTCCTGGCTGCTCCACTTCCAATCCAGCACCCTGCTAGCAGCCTGGGAAAAGCATAAGATGGCCCAGGTACTTGGGTCCCTGCTACCCACATGGGTAATGTGGAAGAAGCTCCTGGCTCCTGGCTTTCACAGGCCCCAGCCCTGGCTGCTGTAGCCACTTGGGGAGTGAGCCAGCAATGGAAATTTCTCTGACTCTCTCTATAACTCTGACTTTCAAATAAATAAATAAATCTTAAAAAAAAAAAAAAAGAAATGCATGTTGTAATCACTAAGATAACTCTCAAAAAATTATAATGATATGCATACCAAACTAATATATAAAAATAATGCTAAGAATACAAAAGAAAGCAAAAAGGGAAGAAAAAGAGAATATTAGGAATAAACAGGACAAATGCGTAGTATTTAGTAAGATGATAGATTTAAACCTACATTAAATATAGGTGACTAAGTACTTCAAATAAAAATCTGAATAAAATAATACCTAACCACAGGTTATTTATAAGACATGTGTTAAAAATAAGGACTCGTTTTAAATTCAGATGGAAAGCAATAATACCATGCTAACAGTGACCAAAAAGAGTAACTATATTAATATGAAGCCAAGTAAATATTAAGGGAAACAATTCTTTATTAACATGAGCATCTCATTATATTGATGAATTATCAGTCTCAGAAATATTAACCAGAAATCCAAAATATTGAGCAGGGCCCTCTTTTCTTGTTTTCACAACTCTTAAAACATCCATTCTGCTTTAAAGGGTTGTATGCTTTCTGCCTGGATTCGTAGTTTCCAAGTTCCCTTCAGAGCTTGGCAAAGTCCTTGAAGAGAAAACCAGCAGAGTACACATCTCTGCCCCTTGCTCCTAGCTACTCGGTTTTTGTCTCCGCAGATCTGCAAGTCTGCCAAGAAAGCTCTACTAGTGTTTCTGCTGCCAGTAGCTTCTCCCCACCAGGCACAATTCAAGTGCCTGAGGGGAAAGGCTGTGGCAGGCTGCAGGCTCACCTTTCTGCTGGCCACGCTTCCCAGAAACTGTGTCCACCACAAGTCGTGGTTGCCTCCTCGGCTGATTGTATTTTATTAGTCTGATGTTTTATATTTTACCCAGCCTTTCTAGTTATTTTAGCTCCCAGGTAGAAGTGGGAGTCTAGTTACATTTTTTGGACTTCAGATTCTTTTTCTTTCTTTTTTTTTTTTTTTTAATTTGACAGAGTTAGACAGTGAGAGAGAGAGACAGAGAGAGAGAAAGGTCTTCCTTCCGTTGGTTCACCCCCCAAATGGCCGCAACGGCCAGAGCTATGCCAGTCCGAAGCCGGGAGCCAGGTGCTTCCTCCTGGTCTCTCACGTGGGTACAGGCGCCCAAGCACTTGAGCCATCCTCCACTCCCTTCCCGGGCCACAGCAGAGAGCTGGACTGGAAGAGGAGCAGCCGGGACTAGAACCCGGTGCCCATATGGGATGCCGGCGCCTCAGGCGGAGGATTAGACAAGTGAGCCACGGCGCTGGCCCCCAGATTCTTTTTCTTTAAGTTAGAGGTGATTATACCAGGCTGCATTTCCTCCCGCCTAGAATGGCTGTGAGAGAAAGCAAAGCAAGCTATGAGTATTTATCTGAATTATTGGTAGGATGGTGATGATATGATGACCCTGAGATACATAAGCCCTTCTTTTTTTTTTTTTTTTTTTTTTTTTGACAGGCAGAGTGGACAGTGAGAGAGAGAGACAGAGAGAAAGGTCTTCCTTTGCCGTTGGTTCACCCTCCAATGGCTGCCGCGGACTGCGCGCTGCGGCCGGCGCACCACGCTGATCCGATGGCAGGAGCCAGGTGCTAGGTGCTTTTTCCTGGTCTCCCATGGGGTGCAGGGCCCAAGCACTTGGGCCATCCTCCACTGCACTCCCGGGCCACAGCAGAGGGCTGGCCTGGAAGAGGGGCAACCAGGACAGAATCCGGCGCCCAGACCGGGACTAGAACCCGGTGTGCCGGCGCCGCAAGGCGGAGGATTAGCCTGTTGAGCCACGGCGCCGGCCCATAAGCCCTTCTAAAAGATACATCCTCTATGCCAGTATGCGAATCAATATGTATACTTTAAAAAAAAAAAAATCTATCTCCTTTTAATTGGTTTCAAAAGAATGTGGGTTTTTTTCCATTTTGTTCCACACTTACATACAAAAGATTAAAGAAAAACAGTTTAGATACAGTTCTTCCTGTTATAAATAGTTGTTCTGCTTTAAAAAAAAAAATGGAATTTGGAACTTTATGGGAGAGGCCAGCCCAGAATTAAATTATTATTTTCAGTTTGTGTAGTTCACTTTATTTCCAAAATTACTCAAATTTTTAGTGAGAGAGTGTGAAAGTGGAAGCCACTAAATTATTCTGAAGTGTTTCAGTGAAAAGGCTCAAGATGATGTGATTGTGAAATAGTTAGAAAAGTGAATCTCTCATTCTAGGATTTAAATATTTCTCCAAACAACTAGAAAGTAACCATCTCTTCTTAAACAAGCATAAACTCAGTGCACCTCCTATTTTTATGTTCCAAAAGCTGTCTTCACAAGACCCTGGAAGAAAATTTGGCAAGATTTTTACCTTCAGTGCAGTTTTTCTCAGGAGAAAATATTAAGTATGACTAGCCAGTATCGAAACTCTGCTAAACTAATGCCTGATTTCTGGTGGGAAAAGGGTGAAGAGTTTTTTCATCATATCCGTTTGCTGATTTTGACAATCGATACTTCCTCAAAAAAGCAAAATTTTGATCTCTAAGTTAGAGTTAGAGTTAGAGTTAGTTAAGTTGCTGTGATCACATTTTCATAAAGAAGTTGTATCTCACACGGAACTTGAGATTGATTATTCCAGTAACAGATTCAGCACAGGTGGGTACTACTATGTAATTTACCTCTAAGTAAGAAAAATGGCTAGAAGAAAACTGGTGTAATGAATGTATTAGATGTCTTGAAGATAGAATCTTTATATAATCTTTATGTCAATTTTAAAGTGCCAAGAGTTGTTTTGTTTCTGTCTGTATTATATTAGTTTACAATGAACTTACTGTGTAAGAATATTCATTTTGGTTCATTTAATTGTTTCCAAAAGTTGGATAATAGGGTTGATGTTGCACAAAGTTAAACAGAACACTTTTTTGGTTAGCAGGTGTTTGGGCTTGTCTCTCTTTCCTTCAAACTATCACTCAACAGTGACTCCTGAAACAGAATTACAAATATTTTCCTCTTGCCAAATCCCAGGTCTCATGTATCCCCCTCCCAGGGATCCTTGTTTTAACAGAAATCATCTGGCCTCAGTCTGTCTATTCCATACTCAGATTTACCTTTTTTGTTACTTGGAGAAAATCAAATTATTGAGATGGGAGGTAAAAAACAAATCTGTTGACTCCTTTTTGACTCTTAATATAATATATATTATATGACTCATGTATATTATGACTCTTAATGTAATATGTCTTTATATGTACATATGCTTAGTCTTGGTTATCTCTTTTAAATGATGACCAGAAGTCATTAATCATTTAATAGCTATTATAAAAGTTTGTACTTAACAGCTGTATACATTACCAGTGGTGGTTGGTAGAATACTAATAGCTACACAGAGGCCTTAATATTTACTTTAAAAAATATATAGGAAAGAAGGGAGAAAGAGGTCCTTAGCTCAACTTTTGGTCTGTATCATGTTGGTGGTATAGCAGAAATTCAGTGCCTCAGATGTATGATTTTAAACTCAGTTTTTACAAACAGTTTACTTTCCAGAACATTTCTAAAT
This sequence comes from Sylvilagus floridanus, assembly GCA_949820135.1. Classification (NCBI taxonomy): domain Eukaryota; kingdom Metazoa; phylum Chordata; class Mammalia; order Lagomorpha; family Leporidae; genus Sylvilagus; species Sylvilagus floridanus. The sequence continues at coordinate 53,326,362 of OX463227.1, read as the reverse complement.
GTGGAGCTTAAAATCTCCAGCTGACTGAGGAGTGAGGACATATGACATTCACTAATGCAGAATCCTGCTGTTTACAGCAAGCATAGCTTTCTCTGGCTTCAGAAAACCACTGTTCCTTCCCATTCTTTAGCATTAATTTTTTAAAAAGATTAACAGCATGGGCTTTGATGATTCTTAGTGGCATCTAATATAAAGTGTGACTCATGCAAGTATCATTAAATACTGCCAAATGATGTTTTCCTTGTGAACTTTGTGAAGAAATGATCACTGCCCCATACTTGCATGTGGAATGAATATCGTAACATGATATATTTTGTAATGTTTCCTTATGTTTTTCTGGTTAATATTTCCTTGGAGATATATGGGGAAATTACCTAAAGGGTAGTTTTTGAGAGGCCTATATGAGGACATCACAATGTGCTACCATCAATAAGGTATGCATTGTAGGTTCTCTCAAGTCCCCTTGAGGCCTTGTGTGTATTTTTAGGGGGTGGAAGGTACATACCATATAGAAAAAGTTGCCATGTTGTGCATATTAGAGTTCTTACTTTGCTGAACGGGGGAAGATTATACTTAGTAATCCTATGGGGCTATATAGAAGTTTATTCTCATTCACCAGTTACATGATTCCCTGAGTGCGGCCTACAAGGTTTTTTAATTAAAAAAAAAAAGAAAGAAATTCAGATATGAGTATTCCTATTTTATGTGTTAACTTTCATGTGTAGAATTTAAAACTAAACTCCCAAGGTGGACTTTTGGCCTAGCTGTTAAGACACACTTGGGATGCCCACATCCCATATTAAAGAACAATTTTGGTGCTGCTCCAGATTCCAGCTGATGTGCACACCTTGAGGAAGAGGTGATGGTGCAGGTGGTTAGGTCACTGCCAACCATATGAGAGACCTGGATTGAATTCTGGACTTTTAGCTTTGACTTGGCTTAGCTCCAGCTGTTATGGGCATTTAAGGAATAAACTAGAAGATAAGAGAGTGCCTGGCCTCTTGGCCCTTAAAATTAAAAAATAAACAAACAAACTCCCTAGTTGGCATTCTGGAAATGGTTTGTGATGTCTTTCCATGTGATTTGACTTACATATTATTGTAAACTTTATAGTGAAGGACAGTTGCACTCTACACTGTAGTTGCCAACCATCCAGCTTTGTATTAAAATTTGTATTAAACTTACAAAATTATTTTTAAAAAGTTCTCTTAGCAGTGAATATCAAGATTTTATTTATTTGTATTTATGAAGGGTATTTGGAGACCTGCAGGATAATCAGATTGTTTTGTTTTTTTCTACAGAATTACCCCTGGACTACAAATTTACAAGATTTTCTTCAAGCAATTCTAAAACAGCTGGCTACTACCCATTGGTTCATTAGAACATTGGCAGTGGCCCAGTACTCGTATCAAATGATGAGACACTGATAGCCAAATAGGTTATTGTTACTGAAAAATAAAGACCCATATAGGCAGCAAGTGCACTCTAAAAAATGTTAATTTTCAAAAAACATTGTAAATGCTTTATAACAAACTTTTATGAGAACTGACCAAAAAATTGATATTTGTTTATTGGTCTTTTTTATAGCAATCATTTTGATGTTTAACAACTGTCACTGTGTTAAAGCCTCAGCAGCTCATAACTAAAGAGGACTTTGGTGATATTTTTTATCCCAATAGTTTTGGAATCAGACTTCCCCTGGGGAGATACACACACTTAAATACACATCTATTCCAGTGGTTTTTTGGGAGTGTGATCCAATGACCAATTGCAAAACATAGCATGGAATAGCATAGGAGACCTGAGAACTTGATAATGAACATTTGTGGGCCCTATCCCAAACCTACTGAATTAGAAACTCTGGGATTGGGGCCCAGCAATCTGTTTTAAGAAGCCCTCCAGGTGATTCTGTTTTAATCTACAGTTTGGGAACCATTGGTTACAGCATATCTTTCTGAGAGTTGTTTCGTTGGTCTTGGTAGATAATAGCTGAACATTGAAATATAACTTTTGAATGTCCCAAGAAAGAGCAGCCAGAGTTGAGAACAACTGATCTATACTGGTTTCTTCAACTTCTATCCAAGAACTTTTGAGACCAGCTATTAGATTTTATGCTATTGCTGTGTTTCCAAACCTAGGAAATAAAAGAGACATGATTTCTTTTGAGATGATATAGTCAGTATGGAACAGACATGGTACTGAAGCCATTATCTCAGCCTCCATTGTTATCCATTAGGTTAATGTCCCTCATAATGTTAAAGGCTACTTAATTCATTTTTAAGAACTTGAAGGTATGTATTCTCAATGAGAAAAAAAAAAATTGGTTGTTGGTGTGAAAACAATCCTAAGTAATACATTGCATTGTGGCATTCTGAAGCTCAGCCCCACCCAACAAAGTCTTATTATTTATTGTTAATTTCTATCATTTGGGGGGAATTATAATGTATAAAGTTACCAATTAAATTTTTCTCCTGAGGGTGATAATAAAATGGTTGAGAAGAACTGCTGTAAGGGATTTTACAGGTATATCATAATCTAGGATTGTTGTGTTCTGTCTGCTCTGTATAGTCATTAGTAGCTGCTTGGAGCCGGATAATGTTTGTAAGTTCCTGATTATTTTTTATGCTGTCATTTCACTCGGTGCATGTACAGTATCAGGAAACTGACTACCAGTTTACTTGGATTGTGCCAGGGAATTAGCATATTGAAAAATGCAATGAAAGGATATTTTGTTAAAATCTGTAAATGTTCATTTAAGTCCCAAACATACAATGGGGATGAGTTTCTCAGGGGAGGTAAAAAATTGAAGTTTTTTCCTCAAAGTCGCTTTGTTTTGTATCTATCTATAGGTGATATATTTGGAATTGATGTACTGAATGTCACTGTAATATTGACATACATCAAGCATTGAGCTAAGTGAACAATGTTATTCTCATGTATGCTTTAAATAGATTCTTGATTTTGTTTCAAAATAAAGTTATTTTCCTTATGTATGTTTATTTCATAAATGGCAAAGAATGTATCTTAAAATGTTTATAAACTGCTGTAAATGTGAAACATGAGAATCCCCAAATAAGCAGTTCACTGCACTTTTCTGGCCGTTGAGGAGCGGAAACTTTTTACTCTAGTCAGAAATTCTGTTTTTGTCAGTGCCTACCTAAAGACCTGAAAAGGGTACCACCTAATTTGACCAGATTTTTCCATCTTGTAAAAATTGGTTTAAGTTTCCTTCTACTTTTCTAGCATATCCCTGCTTCTTTTTTTTTTTTTTTTAAAGATTTATTTATTTGAGAAGTAGAATTACAGAATGAGAGAAGGAGAGACAGAGAGAAAAGTCTTCCATCTGCTGGTTCACTCCCCAAATGGCCACAATGGGCTGATCTGAAACCAGGAGCCAGGAGCTTCTTCCCGGTCTCCCACATGGGTACAGGGCCCAAGGACTCGGGCCATCTTCCACTGCTTTCCCAAGCCATAGCAGAGAGCTAGATGGGAAGAGGAGCAGCCGGGACACAAACTGGCACCCATTTGGGATGTAGGTGCCACAGGCAAGGGTTAGCCCACTGTGCCACAGCACCAGCCTCTCCCTGCTTCTTCTAATGAATGTTGTTTTTTTAGACTATAACTGGATTTTTACATTTTTATTTCATTCTTTATTCTCAAATTTTACCTTGTTTCTAATTGTATATGAAGAGTAAAAATAATCATCTGAAAGTAGCACAATATTTAAAAGAATAGTTCTAATAAAGTAATATGAAGAAAAATTATGTAAGTGAGCAGAAGGCTTAATTTTAGAATTAGCACACAGGCAAATATTCATCATCTAAGAGACTCAAAAATAAATGGGAGCTGAGATTTTCTTTGCTGGCCACTATTCATCTCAGCACAGGGAAGATCTGAATGGCACAGTGGTCAATTGTTTTGTCAGGATTTGCTATTTGGAATATTGAGATAGCAGAAACTTTCACTGTACAATGTATTGCAATTTAAAATCAGCTTCTGAGTTTTGTTTAACAGTAAATTGAAATCATGTATTATTTGCTAACATTTATATCCAACAATTTATATAAATTATATATAAACACACACAAATATATACTTCTGATGAATTGGCTTGAATGAAAACCAAGTAGATCTATACAGTTATTTTATATAACAACCCAACCTAAAATAAAATATCAAATTATATCTCTTGATATAATAACTTTGCATATTAGAATCACATGGATAGGGGCTGGCACCTTAGCGTAGCTGTCTGCATGCCAGCATCCCATATGGGCACCGGTTCGAGTCCTGGCTGCTGTGCTTCTAACTCAGCTGTCTGCTATGGCCTAAGAGAGCAGTGGAAGATAACCCAAGTGCTTGGGCCCTGAACCCACGTGGGAGACCCCAAGGAAGCTTCTGGTTCCTAGCTTCAGATTCATGTAGCTCAAGCCATTGCGGCCATCTGGGGAGTGAACCAGCAGATGGGAGACCTTTCTCTCTGTCACTCTACTTCTCAAATAAATAAAATCTTAAAAAAAAAAAAAAAAAACTCTTGGTTTTTAGAACCATCCTCAGAAATGACTGATTTCACCATAGCTACTACATATACATTATCTCATTTACTCCCTACAGCAATCTTACAACGTGTGTATAATTATTAAAATTTTAGATGAGGAAATTAAAATTCGGAGTTTAAACACTATCCTTGCTCAGAGTTGCACTGTTACTAATGGACAGTCTGTGTAAGCCAAACTTTGAATTGTGCTTTTTTTTTTTTTTAATAAGATTTACTTATTTGAAAGACATTCCATCCACCAGTTCACTCCCCACTGGCCACAATGGTCATGGCTTGGCCAGGCTGAAACCAGGAACACAGAGTTCTGGTCGCATCTCCCACATAGAAGGCAGAAGCCCAGGGACTTGAACCATCATCCACTGTGTTCCCAAGTGCATCAGTTGACTGGCAAATACAGTCTTCCATATTGGATCTACATTGGGACAAAATCTAAATCTAAAACCACACTTGAACAGTCATACCATGCTAGGACATAAGAAGGATTAGAAATAAAAACATGACTCTGTGCTAAAGTAACTTATAATTTGGCCAGCTATTAAAACAAGTAATATTAAAATAACTATCTGTAATGTAATACTTATCTAGAAGAGTGAAATAAAGATCCAAGAACCACAGAAGTCCTAAAACGTAGAGTCTGTCTTGGAAGCCACAGATGTAAAGGTCAGCAATAATCAGGCCTACTCTTTTGTGTTGAGGGTCAAGTGGTCACCTTGAGTACTTAACAAATTCCCCTTGCTGGTGCTGAAGTAACCAAAATGCAGAAGTAATGAAAACTGGTCTTTGAGTACATTTAGTGAGAAATGGGCTATCTGGACAGTAGAGAAGCTGGGTCCTACCTTAGAATGCTACAATGTACAGTGGCACAGACTGCTTGGCAATCTTGTACTGTTCACCTGTTAGATCTTTTTCAAAGAATTTTTTTTTATTACTTTCTTAATTACTTAGTCCTTGATGCATTCTTGGTAAAAGTCAAAATTTAATAAACTTTGTTGGAATGTAATAAAGGAATAAGTTACTAATGTATATTGAAAGCAATTTCCTAATTGCTTTATTGATAAATTTTATTTATTCTTTACACTTTATTCTTCAAATTTGATAGAAATGTCTAATTCTTCAAAGTTCTTAAGACAAAGCTAAACACCCAGAAATGGAAAAGGAAGTCCAAAGCTACTATTATGTAGGAAAAAGGGAAATTAGTGTGTCATTGTTACTCACAGGGTAATATGGCCTGAGCAAACCAAAACAATATATTTCTTTTTTTTTTAAAGATTTACAAGTCAGAGTTACACAGAGAGGAGAGGCGCAGAGAGAGAGAGAGGCCTTCCATCTGATGGTTCACTCCCCAACTGGCCACAATAGCCGGAGCTGCGCTGACCAGGAGCCAGGAGCTTCCCCCACCACCCCGGTCTCCCATGTGGTTGCAGGGGCCTAAGGACTCAGGCCATTCTCCACTGCTTTCCCAGGCCACAGCAGAGAGCTGGATTGGAAGCGGAGCAACTGGGCCTCGAACTGGCGCCCATATGGGATGCCAGTGCTTCAGGCCAGGGTGTTAACCTGCTGCACCACAGCGCCAGCCCCAACACAATATTTCTTTGGAAACTAGAGGGTGAGAGAACGTTTTAACAGGTTTGGAGGTCTGCATATAAAATAATTAAAATTAACAGCCAAAAAGATTTAGCAGGTGTGTGGCCTAGCAACTGACAGTGCCTCTACCCCATTTCAGAGTGCTTGGATTTCATATGAGTGCTGGCTCTGCTCCCAACTCCAGCTTCTCGCTAATGCATACCCTAGGAGCCAGAAGGTCATGGTTCAAATGGCTGAGTCTCTGCTGCCCATGTGGGAAACTTGGCAATTCTTTTTAAAGCACATAGTTGTAGGAAAAGGAATAACTGCACTCACAGAATACATAATAATTAATTCTTCCAAAAGTCTATCTTAAACTAATTAAGATTATAGCAAAGATGCTAAGGATGGTACATAAGGAAGTTTTCTGCTGAAAACTATTTTAAGGTAGAAAATCAGTTGCCACCAAAACCTACATCAGTTGTATAGGAAATTTATGTTTATGGGTATGCACTTGCAGATGAGTTTTTCCCATTTACCATTTTTTAAGCAAAAAACTGTTGGGTTTGGTAGCTGTTTGCTTTTTTTTTTTCCTTGTCAAACTGTCAGGACAATAGGTACTATTGATAACTTCAATGATTTTACAAACTTTTATATTAAACTATAATCATTTGATAACTTCAATGATTTTACAACCTTACATTAAACTAGACAACACAGAACTTTCCATTTATTTTTATTTTTTGGTGAAAACAAATATAGTAGTGATATGCTTCATTTTTCTTCAAGCACATAGAAGACAAAAGTACTAGTGTGCCTTGTTTAGTTTGACAGAGTAATTGTACTACTAGTACCTTAACTGGTTAGGAACATGTAAGTCAAGTACATTATTACTAGGGCAAGAAATATCAAGTAAGACAACAGAGTTATATTTTTCATTTTAAGACAAGTTTCACAAGACTTGGCAACAATTTGTAAAATCTTAAGACTCTTCAAAGATCACATTATTCAGGTTTATTTCTAATAATAAAGCTATATATGAACAGAGACCAGAACAAGCTAATTACTGAATATTCACAGAAGTCTTCAGACTTCACAGGACACAAACGTATTTTTGTACATGTTCTCAATCACAAGCAAAAAGTAGGCTTGTAAACATCAAATTTGCCATTAAGCTGAAATGGAGAGAGGAATAGGGTTTTACTTAAAACAAAGTGAAATAAGGAGCATACACCATTACTCTTCCACATAAATAAAGGTCACTCCTAGAGTAACAGAAGACATCTAGACTTGGGTTTATGTTCGCAAGTATGGCAAATCTGAGTAAGGAAAAACTTGCGAAAAATCTATGAACATCCCATTTAAACTCCAGCCCCTTTGATTCCTTCACCTGTACCCTGGAAAGTGCCTCAGGAGTCTCCCCTTCCACCTCAGATCCTGCAGGGTTTGCTTTTCTGTTGGTCTTTCCAAGCCCACTCCACAATGGGATCATTTCTACTTCTGGGTTTTACTTAGTTTCCCCAGCCTAATGCATCCTTTCTGCTGCTTGTGTCCAAAATGGAAGGGAAAAGGGCAAAGGTGTGTGGTCATTAGCACCACCAGATACCCTCACACCTAAGACAGCCCTAACACCGCCACTGCCCCACCTATTGGAATTTACCCTGGAAATTCTGATGGACTCCACACATCCCCTTAGCCCCACAAGGCCGACTGCAGTCTGCTCCCTTGTTTGTTAGAACAGAAGGGGAGGAAATGCAGAACTGAAACCTAAGGGCCAAGGTGGCCAAGCAGTAGGCTGGAGGCCCATGGGAAAACAGAGCACTAATAAAATAGGACAAAGGACAGGGTGACCCACAAAATCCAACTGTGTGATCATTTCTAAGAAGTCCAAGGCCCAAGAAAGAATTGCCAGTAAAGCTAAGTTTTGGTTGCTTTAGCTCATATCTTGTTTGAGACCTGTCCTGAACCCCACCGCCTAGCTTCTCAAACTAAAGTTCAAGAAACACACAAGTTTTGGTTGAATTGAGGGGTGGGAGGGATGTCAAGGCTAGCCTAGAAGAACAATGCCCTTAAATAATTAGAGATCTCTCTTTGAAACTTGTAGATCTTCCTAATGCAAATGGAGTGGACGGATGAAGGCAATAAGAGAACTGAAGTCTGTTTTACAGTATTTGGACAAAACCAAGAGAGCAAATTAAACAAAAAGACTGCTCTGCCAGTTTTATTTTCTGTTTCTGGGCTGTAATCGCTTCAGAAAGAGAAAGGGAAGGAGGAGTAAGTGTTAGGTTTGAAAAACTCCACATTCCAGAAATAACCACCTATTCAGTTCCCCCACTCTGGCAACTTTGTTATGTTCAGAATGAGTGTGGGAGGGTGATGAGGGGTGGTGCCTAACAAAATTGCCCAGATTAAGGATGGTTTGTTGGTTAGGGCTCAGTAAAGCTAACTGTTGGAAGACATTTGTCTTGGCATTGGTTTGGGCACTGTCACTTAGGCCAGGCCAAACTGCCTAACAGCCAATTAGGGGAGAGGTATAGGTTTCCTGTGTGCTGCCTGGGAACCAAGTCTACAGATGGTTCTTGAGGAGGCAGACAATGGTGACCTGTGCTAAAACTCAACCAGGTGAGAGCAAGTAGGGGTGAGCTACAGCACAGGCCTTCATACTCACCAGTAGCTGGTCACGAAGCAGAGTAACCAAAGGGAGAGAAAGGGCACCATGTGATAACACAGAACACCTCTCATCTGTAACTTCATTCATTCCTAGCAGTCACCCACCAGCCACCTGCTTATTCTACCAAGTAACTAGCAGCACAGATGGCATAGGCCCTGGAAGGCAGCTGGAATTCAGTCAGTGGTAGCCTGGAATGTCCAGTTTGGGCTGATGGCTGCATTGGGATATCAAGTTTCATCTTGCAGTGCTGAAAATCAGGGCACGCCTAAAGTACATGAGTATCAGGAACACAGCAGCATTAAGTATGAAGTCCAGCTAGTTATTTGTAAAGCTGTGTCAAGCTTCCTTGTGGGAGAAAACCACTTAAAAAACTAGGAGATGACCATGGTCCCAGACAGGTCCCAAGCCATGCAAAGAAAGTCCGTATCTACAGCATCAGGAGCTTGGCATAGAAGCATTAGAAGGCCATGCACTTGGAACAGTAACGGGATGCAGAACAACATGAAGGCCTAGGGAGAACACAGGCAGATAAGCAACAATCTGCTGAAGATTCAGAAGATCCAAAGGACAAAGTGATCCAGTATGAAGAGAAAGCAGACAGAAGACTGCATGCTGTTGGTCAAGCGTAGGTCCAAGAGGGAGTGGCAAGGAAACTTGTGCAGGAGCTTCTCGGGAGGGTAGAGATTAGCCGGACTGGAACCTGAAGGACCGGGGGCTTTCCACTGGCTGCCTTGGTGGACCGCGAATTCCTCGGCGGGACCCGTCCCCCATCAGGTAGTACTGTAGGGGATTGGACCACAGTTCCCCTTTGATAATCTCAGCAATCCTGTCGAACTCTAGGAGGCTGTGATCCGAGAACCAGTTAAAGAAACTGGGGATAGTGTTCCCTTCCCGGTTCCTGTGAATTTGAGCCTGGGGGTCTTGGCCTCGGTGCCAGCGGATTGGAGTGGAGAGAGACACCACCCGGCCAGAGGATCTGCGCTCATATTCCTTGACAAGCCCCTCGTTTCGGAAGTAGGGGTTGCTCTGAAAGATGAACTTGAATTTGCAGCCTGCTCTGGGATGTTTAAGCTCCTCCACTTCCAAATTAATCATGTACCTCATCATGTCTTCATCTTGGCCGCTGATCATAGGTGACAGCTGGGGGTGGTTCCGAAAGGCAGTGACCCAGAAACCCGGGATATTTTGGATAATGAAGCTCCTGCGCTGCATATGAAGCCTTCGCATCCGGCCAAACTTACGCTCCAACTGAAGAAAGGCCCTGTCTGCCTGGGCATTTACGTTAGACAGCTCCTGATCGATGGCCTCCAGCGAGTCCATGCAATTATTGATCTTTGGCGCCCTGGGACGAGCCTCCTCTTTCGCCCCTCCTACCACCTTCTTTTCCTTCGGTGCCTCCTTCTTTTCCTCCATCCCCACCTCAGCTTCTCCCTCCTTTCCCTCTGCCACAGCGATGGCGCACTTTTTGGTCATTTCCTTGGCCTTCGCCCCGGGCAGCATCTGAGACCCCAACCCCCCTGCGCCACCGGCTTCTAGAGCCTTCTGCCCAGCAGAGCTGCGCGGCTCTTCACGCTGACAGCCATTTTTCTGGCTGTTTGCTGCCACGGAGGCAGAGCCGGCTTCCACACCCTTCGTGGGAGACACAGCATCTTCCTGCCCTGCTTTGCCCACCGCACCGCCGCTATTCGCAGCAACGCGCAGGCAGAGCGCGGGGCCGCAGTCCACGGGATCCCGGGGTGCACCGCCCTCCGCAGCGCTTTCCACACCGACCCCACCTGTGTCCGCCATTGCCTGTGTCTCTTCTGTTCCCGCACGGAATCCCTCGCACTGGTTTAGGTCCGCACCTCCTGGGGTATGGTCGGGAGCAGCGAGGGCCGGGGTTTCAGAAAGAGGGAGTTGATTGTCCCCCTGGAGGTTGCTCATCTTGGGAGAAGGCAGACCGGCGGCGGATGCGCGCTCCTGGTCCTCTGCAGCCGCAGCGCTCGCCGGAGTCTGCACCTAGCGCCACCCCTTTTCGTCTTCTCGGCGCGTGCTACCATGGCAACCGGGAACGTCAGGGCAGGGGCGTCTTACCTTCGCGCGAGAGCTCCAACTCGCTGCGCCTGTGATTATGCTTGTCCATCAAGCGTATCCCTTTCTCCTTTTTGTTACAAAATGTTCGGAATTCACTCCTCTAGAAAAGAAGTTTGGGTTACATAAATGCATGTAGCCCACAAGCAGCTGAGAACTGTGTTAAGGTGGGTTTTTTTATGCCTCTGAATGAATTTCTAAGGCACCAAAGCTATTGTCTCAAAATATTTAATAAAATAAAAAAATAAGGTTAGCTATTGTCTATTCAAATCAGTTCATAGTGCTGCTCATGACTAGGAAAGCGGATTCACCAACTGCCATGCCTGCCTTCTTCAAGGTACAGAATGATGGCTGTTACCAGTGCATTGAGATGAGCAGAGTTTGATTTCTAAAGTGAAGTGTTGCTGTACTAAATGTTATGACTTTAACACTAGGAGCAGGTGAAAGGGAAACTTTTATCAACCTAACAGGGTAACAATGGATTATGTGAATTTCTTTACAGATTTTAAAGCTTATATATTTTGGCTAGTGCTCACACAGCAAGCAATTGAACAGTATTTCCTCTTCATTTTTTTAAATAAAAATTTATTTTTATTCATTTGAAAGGCAGAGTTAGAGAAAGAGATGGGGCCAGAGGCTGGGGGAATCTCCCATCCATTGGTTCATTCTCCAAATGGCTACAACAGCCAGGTTGGGTCAGCTGGAAGCCAGGAGCCAGGAGCTTCTTCCAGGTCTCTGACGTGAGTGCATGGGCCAAAGCACTTGGGCCATCCTCTGCTGCTCTCCCAAGCTCACGGGAAGTGGAGCAACTGGACTTGAACCGGTGTCCCTGTGGGATGCCAGTACTGCAGGCAGCTGCTTAACTTGATAAGCCACAAACCAGTCCCATCCTCTTCACTTTTTAATGGATGAGTATGGAGGCAACGACATGCGTGCAAAACTTTAGCCTTTAAGCATTTCTTGAAAGAAATGTAACCACAGGGGATTTTAATTTTTAAAATGTGTATTACATATTGCTTTTCTTTGGGTTATAATCTTAATCTAGTTTCTGCTTCATAATCCCTCTGGACATGAAACCAGCAAATATTTGCTAAAATTTACTCCTGGCCTAATTCACTGCAGGACAGCAGCAATATTCAGCCACTTGCAGCTATCTAAACTATTGTCTCTTAAAAATATTTACTTAAAAAGTCAGAAAGACTAACTATTCATCAAATTCATTTGATAATGATATCATTACTCTTAGTTTGTTGAATGGGAGAATTACTGGCGTTTACCCTTAGAAAAATGGGAAACAAATTTTGCATATCTAACATCTTAAATTTGTGTTAGAATAAACTCTAAAGCACACCAGATTATGTTCACTTTCAAGTAAGAGCTCAGGAGTATGGATTTAAAGGAAATTAAGGAAATTTTTTTTTAATTTTTTTAAAAAGCAGCATGTATACTGAGTAAGGGAATGCTCTTGGAAGAACACTGCGTACAGCTTTATTTTGTACCCCTGGTCAGCCTACTCAAATACCTATTTCAGACTGACCTGTTTATTGCCTGCCAGTAAATCAGTTATCCCAGATAAAATGTGCAAACAACATTCACTTAACAAATAGCAATTATTTTTCTGTCCTCTTTTTCACCTTTTAATGAATCCTATTTTTAACTTTGTGGGGTGAAATCAGTCTATTGATTTGTCTTTTTTGTAAACAAGTAAACTGTTCTATAATTTAGTTATTCTTTGCTCTGCTTTGTTCCCTTTTCTAAAGAATCTTTGCACTGTTTAAAGAGTCACTCTTCTATGGAGGGAAGTATCACTGTGTTCCTAAATCTCTATATATGAAATACATGAAACTTGTATAACGAATAAAATTTAAGAAAAAAGTCACTCTTCTGGGTTTTAACCTGAGATAAAGTACAGAGAAGACAGAAATGCTGATTCAGTTACTTTGTGGGGCTGGCACTGTGCAGATAAAGCTGCCGCCTGCAGTGGCAGCATCCTATATGGGCACCCATTTGAGTCGTGACTGCTTCACTTCTGATCTAGCTCTCTGCAATGGCCTGGGAAAGCAGTGGAAGATGGCCCAACTCCTTGGGCTCCTGCACCCACATGGGAAACCCAGAGAAAGCTCCTGGTTCCTGGCTTCATATTGGTGCAGCTCCAGCTGTTGCAGCCATCTGGGGAGTGAACCAATGGATGGAAGACCCCTTTCTCTCTCTTTACCTCTGCCTCTCTGTAACTCATCTTTCAAATAAATTTTTTTTTTAAAAAAAGGTTATTTTGCAGAGGGGAAGAGTTACTTTTACAGACTTTTTTAGAAAATTATAAAATTACACATGAAATTTTTTTATGTATACCAAAATTTTTTAAAGGTTTATACCTTTACCACTCAAAACATCCTTTTCTGTAGCTTTGATTATTCCTGTTACCTGAATCATTTTTATTCCTAACAACCTGCCTATTCTTTTTCTTTTTTTTAAGATTTATTGTATTTATTTGAAAGAGTTACAGAGAGGGAGAGACAGAGAGAGAGGTCTTCCATCCGCTGGTTCACTCCCCAGATGGCCGCAACAGCCGGAGCTGCGCCGACCCAAAACTAGGAGCCAGGCTCCTCTTCCAGGTCTCCTAGGCAGGTACAGGGGCCCAAAGACTTGGGTCATCTTCTACTGCTTTCCCAGGCCATAGCAGAGAGCTGAATCGAAAGAGGAGCAGCCAGGACTAGAACTGGCGCCCATATGGGATGCCGGCGCTTCAGGCCAGCGCTTTAACCCACTGTGCCACAGTGCCGGCCCCCTGCCTATTTTTTTAAAGCTCAGATAATGTAGCTTGTAGTAGGTATTTTAAAGGCATTAAATTTCATAAACAAGGACTCAGGGAGCACTAAGAAGTTAAATTGGTGATGGTCATACATATAAATATGATAACTGACAAATTGCTTTTCATCTCCTGTACTTAACCTTCCTTAGTCACCTTACCATTTTGATAGTCCTCTGAATTTCTATAGTACTTGTGACCTTTTCCATCTACTTTAGTACTTATCTATCTTTTACTTTTTAACTTTCTTGGTTGCTTCATGAAAGTCAGTCTCCATAGACAACGATGATGTACAGCAGATCTTCTTTAGCATCTATCAGGAAGTTTTAAGAAAAATTCATGGGGCCTGAGCTGTGGTGCAGTAGGTTAATCCTCCACCTGTAGTTCCAGCATCCCATATGGACGCCAGTTCAAGTCCCAGCTGCTCCACTTTTACATCGCAATGTAAAGCTAAATCTTCTCCTTTATATCCTGTCTCCATCTTAGTTGTTTCAGGCTGCCATAACAAAGCACTATAGGCTAGGTGGTTTTTCTTTTTTCTCTCCTCTCCTCTCCTCTCCCCTGCCCCTCATTTCTTTTCTTTTCCTTTTCTTTTTTCAGATTTGTTTATATGAAAGGAAGAGTTACAGAGGGGCAGAGGTAAAGGCAGAGAGGGAAGTCTTCCATCTGCTGGTTCATTCCCTAAATGGCCGCAATGGCTGGAGCTGCGCCAGTCCGAAGCCAGGAGCCAGGAACTTCTTCCAGGTCTCCCACATAGGGTGCAGGTGCCCAAGGACTTGGGCCATACTCTTCTGCTTTCCAAGGCCATAGCAGAAAGCTGGATCAGAAGCAGAGCAGCCAGGACTCGAACCGGCACCCATATGGGATACCAGCACTGCAGGCAGTGGCTTTACCCACTACACCACAGTGCCAGGCTCCCTGGGTGGTTTCTAAACAACAGAAATTTATTTCTCACAGTTGTGGATGCTGAAAAGTCCAGGATCAGGGTATCAACAGATTTGGTGTCTGGTGATGAACTGCTTCCTGGTTCATAGATACAGTCTTTTTGCTGCATCCCAAGATGGAACAAGAGGAGAGGCATCTCTTTCAGTCCTCTTTTTCATTAGTACTGATCACCTACCAAAGGCCTCACTTCCAAATATACTCAAACTGGGGATTAAGTTTCAACATGGTAATTTGGTGGAGAACCAAAATATTCATTCCCTTGTTCCTTCATTCACAAACTGTTGAAGTGCCTAGTTCCTGAAGACAGAAACAAGAATCAAGATCCTCTGGCTGAGGCTGGCACCATGGCCTGCAATGCGAGCTCCTATATGGGTGCTGGTTCAAGACCCAGCTGCTGCACTTCCAATCCAGCTCTCTGCTATGGCCTGGGAAAGCAGTAGAAGATGGCTCAAGTCCTTGGGCCCCTGCACCTGCGTAGGAGAACCAGAAGAAGCTGCTGTCTCCTGGCTTCAGATCACCCAGCTCCGACTGTTGAAGCCAACTGGGGAGTGAACCAGCAGATGGAAGACCTCCCTCCCTCCTTCCCTCTCTCTCCCTTTCTCTGCCTCTGCCTCTCTATAACTCTGCCTTTCAAATAAATAAGTAAATCTTTTTTAAAATATCTTCTGGCTTACTGTTTTTTTTTTTTTGAAGCAATGACTTTGTTTGATTTGTTCTCTGAAAACTTTGATATTTTCTCATAAGACCAGGAAAGTACCAGCATCAAAACTTGCACAATAGGTACTAAGTGCCTTAAACAAAAAAAGTCCCAAAGGAGCACTCTTGTAAGAGGTAGGACATTCCATTAAGAAATGTTGTCATCATCAAAATTGCTCAGGGCCCACAGGACAATACTGTGTGAGATAAGGACACCAAGAATTTTGAGTCAAATTATCCATAAAGAGCAAACAGTCAGACTAATGAGACATTTATTTTATTCAATTTCCCTCTTACCCAAAAGTGATAAATGATAAAAATATTTTAAAGTCCAAAAGTCTTTCAATAAGTATCAAATAGAATTAGAAGGTTTTGTATCAAGTTTGACATTTTTTCATTTTTAGTTTTAAATAAAGGCATAGATTATCATCAGTAGTTATAAAGTACATAAGAAAATACCGTATGATGCAGCATACAAGGATATTTCAAAGGTTCAAAAATCTATACATAGCTTTTTATGTTTTTCCACAAACTTTTTGAGGATATATATGCATGGATTCAAACTTTTGTACTAATTTATACTTTTATTTTCCATAAACTTTTTAAAAAATTTAAAATATTTATTTTTATTTATTTAAAAGGCAGACTTACAGAGGCGGGGCAGGGTGTGGGGGGAAGACAGAGAAAGAGATCTTCTATGGGCTGATTTACTCTCCAAAAGGCCACAATGACAGGGAGTAGGTTAGGCCAAAGCCAGGAGCCAGGAGCTTCCTCCAGGTCTCCTACATGGGTGGCAGGGGCCCAAGCACTTGGGCCATCCTCTGCTGCCCTTCCCAGGCACATTAGCAGGGAGGTGGACTGGAAGTGGAACAGCTGGGACTTGAATTGGAGCCCATATGGTATGCTGATGTTGCAGGCAGTGGCTTCTTTACCTGCTATGCCACAAAGCTGGCCCCTCCACAATGCCGGCACCTCCACAGACTTTTTAAAGCACTCTTGTATATTAAAACAGTGAAAATATATTTTTTGTTTTCATATGTGAAATAATACTGTGTTCTATGATTAAATAATAACTCATAGGTTTTTCATCTACATCAGTATTTAGCACTGGATAACTATTTTATACAGGGTACTGCCCTTCTCTTTGCAGGATACTGAGTATCCCTAGTGTCCATAATGAATGCCAGTACTGTTAATATTCCAACTCCCCTTAGGAGGAACTATACCCTCAATTGAGATGTGTTTTATACATGCTTGCAGACATAGTGTTTTCATTAATGATCACTAGAGGGCAGAGTGGCCTTTAAGATGAAAATGGAATTCTAGTTTGCCTTTGATGTTAAAATTTAAGCTAATCTAAAGAAAATATTTATTGCAATTATAGACCACAGAATCATTTAAAAAAAAACTCACAAATTTGATACCATGTGTCATTAAAATTAAACCATATTCATTATATTGAGGCTTTCACTTGTCAAATTAAAATGTTCTTAGATAGGCCGGCGCCGTGGCTCAAAAGGTTAATCCTCTGCCTTGCAGCACCAGCACACCTGGCACCTGGCTCCTGCCATCGGATGCGCGCGGTGCGCCGGCCGCTGCGTGCCGGCCCCGGCGGCCATTGGAGGGTGAACCAACGGCAAAGGAAGACCTTTCTCTCTGTCTCTCTCTCTCACTGTCCACTCTGCCTGTCAAAAAAAAAAAAAAAAAGGTTCTTAGATAGACTTAATTATGATAACTCCCTATGATAATAGTTGAACAAAAAAGAACCCTACTTTCCCTAATCTCAAGAGAAACCAGAGACAAGGTCTTTGATTCTGAATGACCTCACAGCTTTGTAGGCTGCTTAAAGACACACTTTGGAGGATGGCATTGTGGCACAGTTAGGGGTAAACTGCTGCTTGCACTGCCAGCATCCCACATTCACGCATCATTTTAAGTCCCAATTGCTCTTCTTCCAATCCAGCATTCCCGCTAAGGCAGAAGGCTGATGCCCCAAGTGTTTGGGCCCCTGGAGACCAGACGGAGTTCCTGGCTTCTGGCTTTGGCCTGGCCTGACCGAGCTCTGGCTGTTGTGGCCATTTGGGGAGTGAATCAGCAGATGGAAACTCTGTTCCTCTCTGTCACTCTGCCTTTTAAATAAACAAAGAAATCTTTAAAAAAAAAAAAAAAAAGCACTTCAAAATCAGATAGATCTGGCTTCAAGTCCCAGTTCTACTACTGACTAGCTGTTTGATTTAGGTAAACCATTTCACCTCTCTGAGCCACAATTTCCTCATATATAAAATGAACATAATAAACGTATTTACTGTACTATGAAGATGAAATGTCTGTGAAGTGCTTGGGATAATGAGCTGTGATCAACAGAAGTTGATTTGATCATTTTTAAGATTTGTTTATTTATTTGAAAGGCAGTGACAGAGAGAGACAAGAAGAGAGCAAGAAGAGAGAGACTGATCTATACACTGGTTCACACCTCAAATGGCCACAATGGCTAGGGCTGGGCCCGACCGAAGTCAGGAACTAGGAACTACATCCAGGTCTCCCATGTGGGTGGCCATCATCTGCTGCTTTCTCAAACACATTAGCAGGGAGCTGGACCAGAAGTGGAGCAGCTAGGATTCCAACCAGCACTTTGCAAGCAGCAGTTTAACCCACTATGCCATGACAATGGCCTCTAATTTGGTCATTTTTATTATTTTTCACTAAGATTTACCTACATTAAATAGACTATACTGGAGGCAGTATAACATCAATATAAAATTATTTTATGAAACTAGGTATATAGAAGTTCAGAAATAAAAGACATCTATATAGGATGAAGCAATAAGTGACACTTTGGAAGATCTTAAGAGTTGAATTAAAAGTAGGATAAAATTTGAATAATCTGAGAAAGGCACAAAACATTGGATTATAGTAATAATACTTGTGCTGCATCTTACAGTTAATTCTAAATGGTTCTAAATACATGCTATTTCTGGTTGGTGCAGGAAAATGTTTATTATAGGAAACAAACATGCATTACCACATTCTTCCATGAAATATCATTTTAAAGAGCTTATAAAATCCTTAAGAAAAAAATTAGCTTTGAGAAATCTATGCTTCTAATAGCTAATTTTAAGCAGACTTGCTTGCTCAAAGTTAAATTTTTAAGTAAGAGACAGAGAGTCTAGATTTCAAACCAATTTTGTCTGACCCAGAAGTCTTTGCTTATAGTGGACTAACACATTCAGTTCACTAACACTAGATTAAGGCTGGAACACAACCACCATCTGCAATTGCATTCCAATTAAACATCTACCATACTAAGAAATATGAGAAATAGATTTTTAAAAAATCTTTTTTCTAAAGAAATTACTTTAGTTTTAAAAAAAAATACCCACAGAAAGTAAAAATCTCCTAGGAAAATAAAATGATTAAAAAAAAAATAGGGTACTAAAATACAAGACATAGCCAGCGCTATGGTGTAGCAGGTATTGTCTGCAGGGCCGACATCCCATATGGGCACCAGTTCATGTTCTGGCTGCTTCACTTTTGATCCAGCTCTGTGCTATGGCCTGGAAAAGCAGTAGATGGCCCAAGTCCTTGGGACTCTGCATCTACATGGGAGACTTGGAAGAAGCTCCAGACTCCTGGCTATGGATGGGCCCAGCTCTGGCTATTTCAGCCATTTGGGGAGTGAACCAGCAGATGGAAGACCTCTCTCTCTGCTTTTGTAACTCTGCATTATAAATAAATAAATCTCTTTTTAAAAATGCAAGACAATGACTCCTTATACCTGGTATTAGAGTCATAGAGCCAAAATAAACAGTCCTACTCTTGCCTAATATATAAAGGGTCCAATGTTTATTTTGAAATTAGTACCCTCTGCTGATAAAAGGAGTCACCAAAACTGGCCCAAAAATACACTCAGAGAAGTTTATTACAGAAAATGGATGACGACAGCACCTAAAGTACTATGAACCTGTTTTTAGAAATATCTAAACACAACTTTTTTTTTTTTTTTTTTTTGACAGGCAGAGTGGACAGTGAGAAAGAGAGAGACAGAGAGAAAGGTCTTCCTTTGCCATTGGTTCACCCTCAAATGGCCGCCGTGGCCGGTGCACCACGCTGATCCGAAGGCAGGAGCCAGGTGCTTCTCCTGGTCTCCCATGGGGTTCAGGGCCCAAGCACTTGGGCCATCCTCCACTGCACTCCCGGGCCACAGCAGAGAGCTGGACTGGAAGAGAAGCAACCAGGACAGAATCCGGAGCCCCCACCAGGACTAGAACCCGATGTGCCGGTGCCACAAGGCAGAGGATTAGCCTATTGAGCCGCGGCACCGGGCTCTACATACAACTTTAAAAAAAAATTTATTTATTTCAAAGTGTTACACAGAGAGAGAAGGAGAGGCAGAGAGAGAGAGAAGTCTTCCATCTGCTGGTTCACTCCCGAATTGGCTGCAATGGCCTGAGCTGTGCCTATCTGAAACCAGGAGCCTGGAGCTTCCTCCAGTCTTCCCACGTGCTTGTGTGTCCCAAGGACTTTTACTGCTTTCCCAGGCCACAGCAGAGAGCGGGATTGGAAGTGGAGCAACCGGGACTCGAACCAGCACCCGTATGGGGATGTTGGCACTGGAGGCAGTGACCTTACCTGCTCCATCACAGCGCTGGCCCCAAACACAACTCTTAATTACACTGTCCAACATGAAGTTGAGTTTGTTGAACAAAATGAGAATTAGGTACTAGGTGTATAAATATTATAAAAGTAATGAAGTTGTTAAAAGTAATCACTCTATTGACTAAACCACAGTATCTACATTTCTTAGTGATATGAATAGTTCTTTTCATATCAGCAGCTATATTTCAGAAGAATATTAAAACATCTGAACTGTCTTGGTCCCTTCTATTCTGAGGGAAAGTACAACCAAGCAATTCAATTCATGAAGTAAACAACAAAAAACCTCTATTTTTAAAGACAGAAAACAATTATAATCTGAGAGAATTTGGAAATCCTCTGTTGTTTAGTATAAATATAAACATATCCCTTTAAAAGTCATTCAAATGGTAATAACTTTTTAAAAAATATTTACTTGAGGCCGGTGACGCGGCTCACTTGGCTAATCCTCCACCTGCGGCACCAGCACTCCAGGTTCTAGTCCCGGTTGCTTCTTTTCCAGTCCAGCTCTCTGCTGTGGCCCGGGAGTGCAGTGGAGGATGGCCCAAGTGCTTGGGCCCCGCACCCGCATGGGAGACCAGGAGGAAACACCTGGCTCCTGGCTTCGGATTGGCGCAGGACGCCGGCCGTAGCAGCCATTTCGGGGATGAAACAATGGAAAGGAAGACTTTTTTCTCTGTCTCTCTCTCTCTCACTAACTCTGCCTGTCAAAATAAAAAATAAAAATAAAAAAATATTTACTTGAAAGGCAGAGCAAGAGAGAGAGATCCTCTACCCTCTGGTTCACTCCCAAAATGCCAACAACAGCCAAGGCTAAACCAGGCTGAAGCCGGAGTCCAGGAACTCCATCTGGGTCTACTAACTGGTTGGCAGAGACCCAACTCCTTGAGCCATCTTCTGCTGCCTCCCAAGATACATATTAGCAGGAGCTGGCACCCTGATATGAGCTTCCTCAAGTGGCAGCTTAACCCTCTGTGCCACAACATTAGCCACAACTTGACAGATAAAGTGGGAAAGTAGGCTTCCACCTGCTGATTTACTCCCCATTCAAGGCCAGGAGCCTGGAACTCCATACAGGTTTCCCATGTGGGTGGCAGGGACTCAAGGACTAGAGCCATCATCTGCTGGCTCCTGGGATGCACATTAGCAGGAAACTGGAACAGAAAAGGAAGACCTGGGACTCAATCAAGGCAACTAAATATGTGATGCCACTGTCTCAAGCAGCAGCACAAGCAATATGACAAAAGCCTCCCCCAGCAATAACTTTTAACTAAGACCAAGTTATTCATACTAACAGGGATTTTAGATTTTTTTATGGCAAAACTAGTTGCCGTCTGCTACAATATGGTACAGAGTATTCTAGTTTGAAATGAGAAACTCTAACTGAATGCAGCCTAGATTACACTTTGGATAATACACTTCTATTTGCTGAGCCTCTTACTTTCCTATCAAATTGGGATAGTGATACCAAAACTATACAAAATGAGAGTATACATAGAAGTTCCTGACAGATCCAATAAATTGAGAAAATTATGAAGACAAAGACAGGTATTTGATGTAGAGTTAGATATCCAAAGTTCAAATTATGACTCTGTGGGGTAGGTAATTCATTTGTGATCAATAATGTAGATAAATGTCTTTTTTTTTTTTAATAAAGTTTGGGGAAAAGAATCAAGTGAGACAAAGCAGCAGCAGCAGTTTTATGACAGTGGTTTCCCAAAATAAGCCTGTATAAGAATCACCTGGAGCACTGGTTAAAACTCCATCACCAGGTCCTATCTTCAGACTTTCTGTTTCAGTAGGTCAGCAGTGGTCCAAGATTCTTCATTTATAATAAAATCCAGATGAAGCTGATGCTGCTCATCTAGAGATCATCCTTTGTGATCTACTGCTTTAGGCTAATGGAGAGGTGCAAATAGGAGTTGAAGTTCAGAGAGAAGCATCTTCTCAGCATGTTAATGTTCAGAAAAGCAAAGGGAAGCTCAGAGAAATTAGAGTGACCCAGGGAAATCAACTTTGAGTATATCAGTGCTCTTTACAGGAGTTTGGTATTTTATTACAAAGTGTGTTAGTACTTGGAATCTTTTTGCACGTAGTAAGCTCTCAACTCTTTGCTGCTGTTATCCTTTGCAACCTTATAACACATTCTCCAAATGTAGGACATTAGCTTATAATGCAGGTATTATCATCCTTACATTATGAATAAGGAAACAGAGACTCAGAAGTAATCTTTTTGGTGAATGCATTACATGGTAATTGTAAAACTTTCTTTTAATTTACTTAAGACAGAGAGAGAGCAAGCAGACAGACATCCAGAGAGAGATCTTCCATCTGCTGGTTCACTCCCTAAATGCCCACCCACAACAGCCAAGGTTGGGTCAAACCAAAGCTAGGAACAGTGCAATCTACAGCCATCATTTGCTTGGCTTTGAAATGGTGTGAACTCAATCCTGGTCTCCTACCTGGGTTGAAGGGACCCAAGTACTTGAGCCATCAGCTGTGCCTCCCAGGGCACACATTAGTAGGAAACTGGAATCCAAAGCAGAGCCAGGACTTGAATCCAAGTACTGAGACACAGGATGCAGGCAAACACCTGCCCTCAAACTGGGATTTAATCCCAGTTTAAAGTTTATGTGTCTTTCCTGTTCATCAGGCCATTTCTAAGATACCTCGGTATTTATTAAAAATAAGTAGCTTAAATGACCTATTCATTTTGGTTTTACTTTTTATTTTTATACATTTGAGAAGAGAGAGCTCTCCCATCAACTGGTTCACTCTCCAACTGCTGGTCACAGCAGAGACCAAAGCCAGGGGCCTGGAATTCAACACAGGTCTCCCACATGGGTAGCAAGAGTCCAATTACTTGAGCTATCACCACTGCCTCCCAGGGTCTGCACTCTTAAGACGCTAGAGTCAGGAGTTGGAGCCAGGAGTTGAACACAAGCACTCCAATATAGGACACGGGCATCCTGAACAGTGCCTTGACTGGTGGGCCAAATGCCATCCACCTCCACTTAATTTTTAATGGATCCATTTCCTCTTGCTTGTTCTCAAGTAAAATACTGTAAGTATAAATTCCAAAAGAGGGGCCGGTGCTGTGGCACAGTGGGTTAATGCCTTGGCTTGAAGTGCCAGTATCCCATATGGGTGCCGGTTCAAGACCCGGCTGCTCCACTTCTGATCCAGTTCTTCACTATTGCCTGGGAAAGCAGTAGAAGATGGCCCAAGTCCTTGGGCCCCTGCACCCACGTAGGAGACCCGGAAGAAGCTCCTGGCTCCTGGCTTCAGATCAGCTCAGCTCTGGCCACAGGGAGTAAATCAGCAGATGGAAGACCTCTCTCTCTGTCTCTATCTTTCTCTGTAACTCTGTCTCTAATAAAATAATTCTTAAAAAATCTGCCTCTCCCTCTCTCTGTAGCTCTTTCAAATAAAAAAAATATAAAACAAAAAATAAAGAGATCTAGCAGAATGACATGCTTTTATTTTACTGTCATGCATATAAGACAAATATGCCAGTGGTACATTTCCAATTTGAAAGAGCAATCGCACAAGTATTATGCAATTTCAGGAAAACAGACACATCAATTACTAAGTTATTATCAGAGCAAATTATCCAAAAAAGCCACACAGTCTTTGGCAGATTATTTTTCCATGAAATGATATTCTGACAACTCTGAAAATGACCAACTTATTCAAATTATGTTTCTAAAAATATAAGGGAATTCAACAGAATTCAACAGAAACAAGAACAAGTGGAAAACTATTATAAATATTCACATAAATCTTAATATTGCACAGGAAAGCAAAATTGTTAATTCTTCCAAATGTTCCCAATAGAAGGCAAAAGAAAGTCAGTACAGCTCAATTTCCCAAGCAGAAACAGAAAATAACAAGACTAAATATGAGTGAAACAAAGGTACAGTACTATTCTTCCACATACATCAGGTCACATAAAAACAAAAGAGAAAGCATATAAAGTTGCACTGCACTTCTTTAAACAATCATATTTTGGGCGGCATTTTTAATAGAACCACCCCTTCAATTCTATTGCCATCCTAAGAAACATATTATTCTTCTCATCACCACTAACAGATTGAATATCCTTTCCTAAAAAGCTCTGTCAGCCAAGTCCTCATTCTTGGCCCAATTTTACCTGGTTCACTGATGCCTCTGCCCTTTTATGTAGTTTTCCCTAAATATGGCACCATCACAATTTTTTTAGTTCTTCCATCCATTATAAACCAGATCTCACCTTTCATTCCTTTTAGATTTGTCTTCCTTTGAGCCCTCCAGGATTTGCTAAAAGGGTTGGGGAGCTGAGAGGGCAAAAAAAAGCCCTAACAACTTTACAGAGTAACTTCTCTTGAGCAACAATAAAGCCCAAGTAAACTAAAAAGCCTTTTTTTGCAGATGCTTCTATCAGTGTTTTGTTTTGTTTGTAAGAAATGGAATGAAGGGGGAAAAGAGGGATAGAAGGATCTTGGCAGCAGCCAAGGGGACAGGCATAGTAACAGGTAGCGTTACGAGATAATCAGTGCTACAGAAAGAGTAATGGCAAAACATAAATCATATGGAATGAGTGGGCCCCTGCTGCTCTCCCGTGTTATCATTAAGCCCCAGTAATTGTCCACAGACCATGAGCCTGTAATGCTGGATGCAGATATTTAGAATGGGTTACCAAATCAACCTAGAAATACAGGTGGTAGTAACCAGAACAAAGGCCCTGGGAACAAAGAGTGTAAGCAGTGTAAAGACAGTGCAATCTACAGCCATCATTTGCTTGGCTTTGCAGTGGTGTGAACCATAGCCATGCAGCACGTGTTATTAATGCAGAACAGCATGAAGGTCATTTGGAAGTGAAGCAGCATGCCCATGATGGTCTCAAGCTTGAGGTTTAGAGGAGCAAATATTCAGCAGAAGACAGGGAGTAGAAAGGTCAACAACAAGACAGACCCATCACTGTTACCCCAGCACAGGTCCAACAGATAGTAAGAGACCTTGTGCAGCATTCCCAAGGGTAAGGGTTAACCTGACTGGAACCCAAAGGGCCTGGGGATCTCCACTGGCTCCCTAATTGGGCGACGTCTAGCTCTGCGAACACCTTCACGCAACAAGTAGTACTGCAGTGGATTTGGCCACAAGTCCTCTTTGATAATCTCAGCAATTCTGTCAGATTCTGGAAGGCTGTGGTCTGAAAACCAGGTGAAGAAACTGCAGATGAGGTCTTGGTTTCTACGGATGAAGGACTGGGGTTCATGTCCCCTGCGCCATATGATTGGCGTAGAAAGAGACACTACTCTCCCAGAGGATCGGACCTCGTATTCCTTGACAATCAGCTTATTTCTGAAGTAGGGGTTTCTTCGAAAGAAGAATTTGAACTTGCAGCCAGTCCTGGGGTGTCTGAGTTCCTTCACCTCCAAATTGGATATGTACCTTAACATCTCTGCATCTTGGCCCCTAATCATGCCGGACAGCTGGGGATGGTTCCGAAAGGCAGTCATCCAGAAACCCGGGATGTTCTGAATGATGTAGTTTCTCCGCTCCAGGTAGTGTCGACGCATTCGCCCAAACTTCTGCTCCAGCTGTTGGAAGGCCCTGTCAGCCTGAGCATTCACAGTGTCCAGCTCCTGTTGGATGGCCTCCAGGGGGTTCATGCGCAGAACCACATTCAGAGGCCAGGGCCCTGCCCCCTCCTTCACCTCCTCTACCACTCTGTTTGCCTCCACCACTTCTATTTCTTCACCTGCTGGCTTCTCCACCTGCATCTCCTCCGCCACTACCTGCTCCTCCTTCACGCCTTCCGCCTCCACCACCTCAGCCCTCTCCTCATCCACGGCTTCTGAGAAGGCGACACACGTTCCAATCTTCACGTTCTCCGCCTTCGCCCCCACCATCGCCTCACACTCCGACCTCTCTGCGCCACAGCTTTCGAGAGCCTTCTCCTCACCCTGGAAGACATCATCAGGCCTGCTGCGAGCTGCCACCACCATAGAAGCTGCTTCCAGTCTCTCTGAGGGAGGCGGAGCCTCTTCCCGCCCGGCCGTGATCGCTGCGGGACCGCCACCCCCATCGACTCGGCTCGGGGGAGCATGCCCACAGCTCGCGGGATCCCGGGGTGCGTCCCCCTCCTCTAAAACCTGGGGCGGCGGGAGCGCAACGGACCCCAGACTTCCCTCACCCGTCTCCGCCATCACCTGCGTCGCCTCGGTTTCCTCGCTGAGCCTCGGGCTCTGGTCCGGATCTCCAGGAGGATGTTCGGGGACAGTGAGGCGGAGGGACCGGGGGAGAGAGGTGCTCTCGACCCCATGCAGGCCGCTCATGGTAGCAACAGTCAGCCAGCGGCAGGGCAGTGTCTGTTTTCCTCAGAGCTGCACTCCCGCTCACGCCCAACCAGCGCCGTCGCCCACCAGCCTCCCCACGCAGGCGTCTCCGGGGCGGTGACGTCAGGGCGGTAGATCTCGCCGCATCGCGAGAACTCGCTGCGCCCGAGGATTGGCTCATCCGCTCCCTGCCGCCAAGCGTATTTTCCTAGTTTCGCTACTGAGTTTGTCCGGTTGGAAAGGCGATTATATTTACGTAAATAAATGTAGGTCGTCCTCGAAGACGGGCGGCAGTGACGACTTTTCTTTCAATGCAGCAGGAGACCGCGTCCAGCCTATAGGCAGAGTAATTCAAGGGACTTCGGTCCTCAGCTGCGTGCCGTCCAGTGTCTGAAAACATGTTTTTGTGGTTTTCAGGGTTTTTTGAGGCAGAAAGGTAAGTCTATGCCACTACTCCGTCTGGTTGGGATCAAAAATAGTTTTAACCAGATGAATAGTGAAATGTTTCTCCTTCCTGAGGTGGAAATGACGTGACCTGTACCTTCTCCTCAGCAGTTTTTTTTTTTTTTTATCACCAAAGTGATGCATATTATTTACTGCTGGTCTTCAGTTTATAATCTGCGTTACGTAAGAATTTTATTTGCTAGGTCTTGTTCGGTGCCCCTTCACTGTTAGAGGGAATGATAGCTATTTACAACGCCATAAATTTGATTTATTAACATGTTTAGCTCTGTAAGATAGGCAAGTTTGGATCTAATGAAATACCTACTCATGGCAATCAACTCAAGAGAGTTCATTTGAAACAGATGTCATGTCTTTGGTTTAGTTTGCTGACTTGTGAGTGAAAGTGGTGTTATCCTGGGGCCTCCACTCACCACCGCTGTTAAGAGGATAATCCAGGTGGTTTTGATGTGGAAAACAAATTTGTGGAATGCACACATGCAGCTGATTGACTTAAGGTGAAAAGCAGTTTTTATGTACTGAT
This sequence comes from Sylvilagus floridanus, assembly GCA_949820135.1. NCBI lineage: Eukaryota > Metazoa > Chordata > Mammalia > Lagomorpha > Leporidae > Sylvilagus > Sylvilagus floridanus. The sequence continues at coordinate 53,299,095 of OX463227.1, read as the reverse complement.
TTGCCTTGTATGATAGGCTGATGGTCCCCAAAGAGGATCATGTGCTGATCCTCAGAACTTACTAGATGGCAAAAAGAGCTTTCCAAGTATGACTAAATTAATGATCTACGCAAGTGAAGATTATCCTAGATTGTCCAGGTGGGCCCTATGGAATTACAGTGGCCCATATAAAAAAGGAGGCAGCGTGTCAGAGAAAATGTGATGACCAAAGCAGAGGAAAGTGAGAAAAATATTATGCTGCTGGTTTTGAAGATAGAGGAACGAGCAAGGATCCTAGGAATGAGGTGGCCCCTAGGAGGTAGGAAGGTAAGAAAACAGATTCTACCTTTGAGCCTCCAAACGAGTGCAATCCTCCCAACACCTTGATTTTAAGAAGTTGGATAATAAATTGTCACTTTAAGCTATGAAGTGTATGGTTGTTTGTTTCAGAAGTAATCTGAAATAAATCCACCTTGCGTTAGATTTCGTTGCATGTACACATGGCTCAAGTTGTTTCTAACAGCAGCCTCTTCAACTTTCTCCATTGCTTCCCCTAACGTCTTGCCCACTAAGTATGCTTTATCACTGCTTGAAATCCTTTGGATACTGAAATCAAAAATATACTTAGGCAATACACAAAGTTGAAGCCCAAACATACCACAAAAGATATTTGAGAAGACTGAACTGCAGGAGGACAAGATTGTGGTTTATTTACCTCTGTTTACCTAATAACTAGCACACTGTCTTGCACAATATTCCATAGATGGTGTTAAATTAAGGAGAAAATGAATACAGTTTCTCTTGATTGCAAATTGGTGCTTGTAAAAGAGAAGTAAGGGACTTTCGGATTGTCACCCTGCTTTCATCCTTATCCACCTCTGGATACTGAAGTGCCACTGTATTGGACATACTCCTGGTTGGGAGAATTAATTTCTGTATGTGTGTCAGAGCCTCTAAAAGCATAGAAAAACCACAAAGAAAACTTTTATTTTATAAATAGTTTACATTTGTGTGGTCACACTATATGATAAACTGGGAAGACCAACAGATTTAGGTGAGTTTACATAGCAAAGCCTCAAACTACCAGTAGTGTATTTCTAATTCTTTCCTTTCTAGGTAAGCCGAAGTAATGATCGTAGTCCTTACTTCATTTTTCTCTGTAAGAGATGTACATGGATCCTGTGCTGCATGGCTGGAATTGCTTTTTGAATAGAAAAGAATGAATAATTGAATTTTCTACAAGTCCTCTTTTTTTTTTTTTTAATTGCCCTAAAACCAACCATCTTCTACCTTGGAACTTGAATAATTTAAGTTAGCTAAAATGGAGACTTTTATTACAGTTTGCCTTTCTGTTTTTATTATTTCAAAGATTTATTTATTTATTTGAAAGTCAGAGTTACACAAAGAGAGAAGGAGAGGCAGAGAGAGAGAGAGAGAGAGTGTCAGTCTTCCATCCACTGGTTCACTCCCCAGATGGCCACAAAAACCAGAGCTGCTCAAATCCAAAGTCAGGAGCCAGGAGCTTCTTCCAGGTCTCCCATGCGGGCACAGGGGCCCAAGGATTTGGGCTGTCTTGTACTGTTTTCCCAGGCCATAGCAGAGAGCTGGATGGAAAGTAGAGCAGTTGGTACTTGAACTGGTACCCATATGGGATGCTGGCATGACAGGTGGCAACTTAACCCACTACGCCAACAGTGCCGGCCCCTGCCTTTCTATTTTTGAGCAGAAAAAAGTACCAGATTTTGGCCAGTTCTACAAGAAATGTATTTGTCAAAGTTGTTATTATGATATTTACAAATGTAATTGGTAGCCAGCACCACGGCTCAATAGGCTAATCTTCTACCTGTGGTGCCGGCACTCCGGGTTCTAGTCCCAGTCAGGGTGCCGGATTCTGTTCCGGTTGCTTCTCTTCCAGTCCAGCTCTCTGCTGTGGCCCGGGAGTGCAGTGGAGGATGGCCCAAGTGCTTGGGCCCTGCACCCCATGGGAGACCAGGAGAAGCACCTGGCTCCTGGCTTTGGATCAACACTGTGCCCGGCTGCAGCGGCCATTGGGGGGTGAACCAATGGAAAAGGAAGACCTTTCTCTCTCTCTCTCTCTCTCTCTCTGTCTCTCTGTCTCTCTCACTGTCCACTCTGCCTGTCAAACAAACAAACAAAAACAAATGTAATTGGTGCTTCTACTGTTAATATTAGGAATGATCTCAATTGTAGATGTTGCACTTAAATGTAGTCAGGACTCTGCTGAATGTACTTTCCCCTACTAGTGTCAAGAGGCTTTGGAGAAACTCTTCCATTTCTTCTTTTAGGCATATTTGAAAAGCTGTGATATGAAATATTTGTATATGGAAAGTGAGAAAAATTAATTTCTTCTGATTTAAATTATATGAATATACTATTGGAGATGCAAATGATTGTAACTCTTCTTTTGGAAAGCTCAAGTTATGATTACTTTTTATTAAATAGTCAGGACAAGGTCCATTGAAGGACAAGAATTTTAGAAGATAAAGCATGTAGTACATGCCATATGTTTAAAGACAGAGTCTTTGCTTGGAAAGAAGTGTTTTAGGAATTCAGCTTGTACCAAGTCTCAATGCAGAGAGAGTTACAGATGCAGTATAAAATTAATCCAACCTGGGTGAGTTTTGGTTGCATCGATATATGCCTCATTACACAAAAGTTAGTTGAATCTTTTCTTTTTTGGATCCGCGCAGTGCGCCGGCCACAACGCACCAGCCATAGCGGCCACTTGGGGGGGTGAACCAACGGAAAAAGGAAGACCTTTCTCTCTGTCTCTCTCTCTCACTGTCTAACTCTGCCTGTCAAAAAAAAAAAAGATTATTCATTTATTTATTTGAAAGAGAAAGGGGGAGACAAAGGAAGATCTTCCATCTGCTGTTTCAATCTCCAAATGGTAGCAATGGCCAGGGCTGAGCCAGGCTGAAGCCAGGAGCCAAGAGCTTCTTCTAGGTGTCCCCCATGGGAGGCAGGGGCTCGTGTACTCCCACTGCTTTGCCCAGGTCATTAGCAGGGAGCTGTATCAGAAATGAAGCAGCCAGGACTCAAAATAGCACCCAGATGGGATGCTGGAGTCGCCACTTTACCTGCTATGCTATGGTGTCAGCCCCTAGTTGAATCTTTTCTAATGTGGTTCTATTTTGCCACACAGGAGAAAAAAAAATATATGGTTACTATTTGCCACAAAAAAATTCTATTTACTATATACTAGGACTGTTTCTTATAAAATTTTTTCTCAATCTTTTTATACCAAAAAATCCTTAAAAGGATATGTGTCTCTTTTCTATCACACAGGTTATTTTGCTGAGACTTTCTCTTTCTAGACAGATATTGCCCATTCTCTAAGACCAACCACAAATCGATCGTATATTAGAATGTACATCGAATTAAATGTAAACCAGTTGACACTAGCAGTTAACTAACTTAACCAAGGTCATGCTTATAATGTCTGCTAAATTTCTTCTTCCATCTCCTGAATATAGCTTTCCTTAACTACTCTATGAACTTGTTAATCTTACTCTTCTGAATTTCTACAACTGTTTTATGAGCTATGTAGCCAGGCTGGCAATTTAGCACTTAATTATATTCTTCCTCTTAGTGATTCTGGTTGTCTCTTATATTGCAGTCTCCTCATCCTAGCATTCCAGTATCTTCCCATGGGACTTTAGCACAGTTGCTGCTACTTTCACATTTACTCAGTATAACATAAAGCTTGGATTTTGGTAGATTCCTAAGAAAGTATTCTGTTTGACTATAATACAATCCTAAATTATCTTAGAAAAACTAACAGCCTGTCTATAATGGCGTTATATTATTTGAAAGAGGAATGTATTTGGCTATGCTTTTTGTGTTACATTTCTGTACTTCAAAATATAAGATATATTGATACTTGGCAGAGCATTTGTGTGGCAATAAACCCTTCTACCCAAAAGATGGTTGAATATTTTCTAATATGGTTTTATCCTTAGGAAAGCATGAAGTATTCTCTACCTATCAAGGAATCACATTCTTCAGGAATGATTTCCCATTGGCAGGAAGTATAGCAGAAATTCAGACATTTTTGTTTTGCATTAATTCCTAATTACAGTTAATGATAGCTTTCACTTAGTTACTTCTGGTGTGGTAGCCACTGTTATTAACACCATTCCATGTATCATACCTTCTAGTTTTCCTAAGAATCCTGTGATGTAATGCTATTATGACCTTCATTTTATTCATCAGGGAACAGAGGCAAAGAGAGCCTGGTCACCTACTCAAAATGATATGGAAAGTGATGGGTCATTGATTTGAACCCAGGGAATTTGACTCGAGCTTATGCCCTGTGAACAGAATGTGAACTCACGTTCTTAAAATAAGAACCATACTTTCTTACCATTAATTGATGGACATTTTTCTCCCTCCCTTTTCTCCTTCCAGTCCACAGGGAAATTAGTAATTTTTAGGAAAGTACCCAAATGTTTGCTTTCTATTTAGAGAAAAAGCAGTTACTTACTATCCAGTATTCAATATTTTCTCAACCTCAGGAGACCGAATGCCATTTTTTAATAACATATTTTTTTAAAGAATTATTTATTTATTTATTTGAAAGAGTTACACAGAGAGAGGAGAGGCAAGGAGAGCTCTTCCTCCATTTGTTCACTCCCCAAGTGGCTGCAACAGCCAGAGCTGCGCTGATCCATAGTCAAAAGCCAGGAGCTTCCTCCGGGTCTCCCACGCAGGTTCAGGGGCCTAAGGACTTGGGCCATCTTCTTTTGCTTTCCCAGTGCATAGCAGAGAGCTTGATGGGAAGTGGAGCAGCTGGGACTTGAACCATTGCCCATATGGGATACCAACACTGCAGGCGGCAACTTTACCTACTACACCACAGCACCAGTCCCTATAACATATATCTAAAACTGTTTACTTTCCTGAAGAAATGTACAGGCAATATAACCCACCTACACACATAACTAGAAAAATATCAACATATTATGAGCTTATACAATAGGAATAAAAGCAATTTATAGTCACATTATGAATGTGTCTACTTTGAAAGAAATGGCCAGGTAGCTATAGAAAGTTAAACTTGTTATATAATCACCATGGATGGAAACTTATATGAGTTTGTTTTACTTGTGGTTCTAATACCTTGGTGATAAGACTTTCTGAAATGGTGAAAAAATATTACTTAAGTTCTGGAGAAAGAAAAGAAAATCCACCCCACCCCGATTGTCAGGATACTGTATTTTTGCATTGTAAGAAATAGATCTTTATGTTTCTGAGATGAAGATGTGTCTTTCCAGCACTGTCAGCTAGATGTCTGTCAGTCATTACATCATTCCCTTTGTCATTGCCTAAACATTTATAAACCTAATTGTTGCTATTACTGATTGCATTGCCAGACAAACTAAAGACAGTTTTAAAAGGGATATGACCATGAGTTGTATGTAATCTTTCCATCAATATCTTTGGAAGGCTTAAAAAACTACGTACATCAAAATGCCATAACCAGTGTCTGTGGCTTGGAAGAAACCTTGGACAAAGGAGTTGAACACTGTTTTAGAAAATACAGCATCACTGGGGCCAGCGCTGTGGCACAGCAGGTTAACGCCCTGGCCTGAAGCGCCAACATCCCATATGGGCACCAGTTCAAGACCTGGGTGCTTCACTTCCAATACAGCTCTCTACTGTGGCCTGGGGAAACAGTGGAAGATGGCCTAAGTCCTTGGGCCCCTGTACCCACGTGGAAGACCTGGAAGAAGCTCCTGGCTTTGGCTCAGAACAGCTCCGGCTGTTGCACCCAATTGGGGAGTGAACCATTGGATGGAAGACCTCTCTCTCTCTCTGTCTCTCTCTTTTTCTCTGCCTCTCCTCTCTATGTAACTATGACTTTTGAATAAATAAATAAATCTTTAAAAAAAAACAACATCACCAAGACACTTGATAGCAGGCAATATAATGTTTGCTTGGAAAATATGGATATTGACAGCTCTGAGTCAAAAACTTCAGAAAATTTTCTGAATATGAAGAAGTTTTAGGAATACCTTAAGTTTGCCCTTTTTTCCTTTATATATTTCAAGTATATTTTATTTCTGTCCAAATAAGTCTAAAAGAGCCTTTTAAATAAATTTAAAGTGAAAATGATGAATGCATTGAATTATAGTTTAATTTTCTGTGTTTTTCTACCTTTTTCTATGATATTTAATACTGTTTTCTATTTGAGGATGTCTTAGTTGATATGCAGTGTTTACTTTTCTGTAAAATTCACTGTGCATTAAAACAGTACAAGCAAGCTTCGTCTTTATGTACAAAATTATGTTAAATTCTAGTCTCAATAAATAGAAGTAGATTTTCCATCAGAGTGGACCAACTATGTTGAGGAAGATTTCCCTTGAATAACATAATATCTAATATCCCTGACTCCACCTATTGAAAGTAACAACTTTCCCTCCTTATAATTGCCAA